>LGRX02008078.1:0-37456 GCA_001247695.2 Cymbomonas tetramitiformis | reverse complement strand
GCCAGCCGTGCGTCGAGTTAGTTCCAGCAGGCAGCCGTGCGTCGGGTTAGTTCCAGCAGGCAGCCGTGCGTCGGGTTGGTTCTAGCAGGCAGAGGGGCACGCCGCTTTTTTATGAGCTCCGCACAGGCCCACATGCGAGCAAGCTCTCTTTCCATCGTACGTGAGAGAGGAGTGAAGGGCGTCAAGAGTTATCAGCAGGCGCCATGTGCAGGCGTCGGCGAATCTGAGGTGATGTGTGCGGCAGAGTAGGCACCTTCGGGGTATCCTCTACTTGCATCGCGATGTCCACATCTGGCACTTGGCCCTGCCCCCACAAAAATATTCCCCTCGCTCAGATCAGCTATTCAGCAGCGCGCATACAAGGGGAGCAAAGGGCAGAAGAGGGGGGTATTGAAAGGTATTTAGTCGTCTGATTTGAACCTTGCTTCGAGGTCAATGCATACGGAGATCATGGATGCTCCATCTCTGACCCTGTCACACCTTATCGTTGGTCATGTCACTCCCTAACTACGGCCATGTCATGCTGGAACTATGGACCGCCATCCCCTGTCTACGACCGCGTTGCGCGCTATCTCTGATCCTGTCATACCCTACATTTGGCCACGTCACGCCTTACATTTGACCATATCACGCCCTATGTTCGACCACATCACACCCTATCTTCGACCACGTCACCCCTTCCTTCGACAATGCCACGCCCTATCTTCCACAATGTCACGCCCTACCTGTGGCCATGTCATACCCTATCCTCTCGAGAATTCAATATGTTCCGTACCCTGTCTTCGGTACTTTTACGTCCCCCTCTTTTGGACCTTCTATGCCCCCTGTATTTGGCCCTGTTACATCCCCTAACTTTGCCCGTGCTATGTGACAGACGCATGCCCCAGCGAATGGGAATATTGCCAGCCAGCATCTCGTGCACAGCACGATGTCCTGACGAGGTGCAAGCTGAGCGCACCGGGAAGCGCTCCAGCAGCTCAAGCAGGCCCCACATCCAGTACCACACGCGTGACATTCCCCGGGCTACAGCCTTGTTCGTCGGGGTGATCTTGCCCATCAACTTGCCACCTGCGCGTCCCGCCACACTCGGGGTGTCACACGCGACTCTCGCCCTGTGTCGTCGTGACATCGGATTGATATCGTCCCACAAGCTCAGCAGATAGCTCTCCCAGGGCGCAGTCTGTGCGTGGAGGAGCCTTGATCTCATGGGCCACCTCGGGCCGACGAGGCACAGGGTTGAATACAGCATGTCATTGAAAGGGCCAGGCAGGCAAGCACCACACACGGAAGAATGAGACGCCATCATGACAATAATCCGTCATGATGGTTCGTGCTTCATGACAGCGATGCGACATGATGGTTCCTGTTTCGTGTCGACGATGCGACATGGTGGTTCCCGTTTCGCGACGATGACGCGTCATAATGCATCAATATGCGTCATGACACCCTGGGGAAGCTCGGCAGCGGTGAGCATGAGGCATATCTCCAAGAAGAGACGGCGCTGAGTGGCAACCCTTGTGAGCATTGCTGGAGCATTCAGCACCAGGGCACGCACCTATGATGCTAACGCGGACGGTTCGAATGCCGAGCTCCGACGCTGCCTGTTTCCGAACAAAAGGGTGCTCAGCAGTGCCCAGCCAAAAAAATCCAACAGCACTAAACAGTGCACACCCATCGCTACATCAGCACTCAACAATGCCCAGCCATCGATCCAACAGCGCACGGATGCACACGTGGCCTTGTTATTTCTGAGATCGCGGCTTGTGCTTTGGCAATCCTCAAGTGTGGATGCGACATCAAGCGGCCAACCTGTCGAGGGCCCATGCAGCCGACGGAGGGCAGTAGCAATCCGGGCCCTCTCTCTGGTGAAAGTCCGGACACTTGCAGCAGCGGTCTCGATGAGAACACCCACCATGGGATCTGCGGCGTATTTCTCCATTTCGACCGAAACCGCTCTAGTCATACTCCTTTCAGAGCTGGGCTCGGCGGCTGCCGATGACAAAGCAGCAGCAGAAGCAGCACCAGCGCCAGCATCAGCAGTCGTAGCAAGAGGAAGGGGCAGCACTTCCACCTTAATCATGCTGGGATGAATCCCCGTTTTGTCCCATCCGCCACGGGCTAAGTCCTCGTCGATCCATGCCTCCAGAGCCCCAACGCCTGGTGCAAGGTGGGTGCCGGTGGACTCCTCGGCAACGTCCACTGCCACAGCTGCCGCTGCTTCCTGCGAGAGCCCCGTCATCCCAATCCTGTACCCATCAAAGCCATCCCAGCTGCGCATTACACGCACACTGCCTTGAACATGAGCACCATCGGCCTGGCCCTGAGGAGAGGGGACAGCGAACGGCCCTGATGATCGAAGGGACCGCAGCGTTCAGTGCACAGGGCTCTCCTTGCATCGAGGCAGCGTCACTTGATGCTTATGCAGGCAGCGGCGGGTTGCTTCACTGGCCTACAAGCTCCGCACCGGGTGCTGCTGCAGCTGATGGAATGCACTGCTTCCACCATGGAGCCGTGCTCGGGCCTGCTGCCATCTGGTGTGCCGGGTCGTGCTGGAATCCGCCGTGCTCACCCTGAAGCGACTTCCACGCCCGAGTGGACTCCCTACATCGAAAGGACCTCCCGCATGGCTGACCGCTGTAGGATGCAAAGGGCGTTCATCGAAGGTCCTTCGGGAGGGTTGAGGCCCGGGGTTTGGAGCACTGCTGATCAGCGTGTTGGCCGTGGCAAGAGCTTTCGGACTGCTTCTATCCTGTGCAGAATAAGGAAATACGCCCACTTGGCTTATACCTCCATCCGACCCACCGCCTCGCCGCCCTCGCGCATCCCCGCCCCTCTTCTTCCCCTTCCCCCCTTCCGCTCACCTCCTCAATCTCGCCCTTGCTTCCTCTTCTTCCTGCTTGTGCTCTCATCTCCTCCACCCCCGGCCCTCTTCTTCCCCTTCCTCCCCTTCCACTCACCTCTCCCTCAATCTCCCGCCCACTAGCTATCTTTAACCTCGCCTTAGCTCATCTCCTCACCCCGGCCCCTCTTCTTCCCCTTCCCTCCCCTTCCGCTCACCTCCCTCAATCTCCACCCTTGCTTCCTCTTTAACCTACATATACCTTCATCTTTCCTCTCTTTGACCCTCTTCTTCCCCTTCCTCCCCTTCCGCTCACCTCCCTCCATCTCCGCCTTGCTTCCTCTTCTTCTCGCCTTGTTCCACCTCGCGCTCCACTTACCTTGCCCCTCCTCTTCTTCCCCCTTTCTCCCGACACACTTTGTGTCCTCAATCTCCCTTACTTATTTCTCTTTAATCTCTGCCTTCTGCTCACCTCGCTCCATCCCCGGCCCCTCTTCCTCCTGACTCTCCACCTCCTGCACGCCTCCCTCCGTCCCGAGCCCTGCTTCCTCTTCTGCCTCCGCCTTCTGCTCACCTCCCTCCATCCCTGGATCCTCTTCCCCTTGTCCGTTCACCTTCTGCTCACCTCCATCCATCCATGGCCTCTCTTTCTTTTCTTTCTCCAGCTCGTCACCAGCCACCTTCATAGCCCTCACAGATTCCTTCCGATTTCCCACTGCTTGTTTCTCCCTGTCCGAGACTACCTTTTGTGTCGCTTCATGCACAGCTCCCACCCCCTTAATCACCCCCTCCAAGATATCCTGCATGCCCACCGCCTGCATAGCTTCGTCTGCCCTTGACTCATGCAGAGCCTCCTCGTGCCTCACTTCAGACTCCTCCACACCCTCCACCCTCCATATTGTTTCCTGTTTACTGCCGGCTTCCTCCTTCTCCCCTTCCTCGCGCTCCTCCTCCATGCCTGTCTCCTCTCGCACTCCCCCTCTTGCGCCCTCTCCCCGGAGGTTTGGTGCAGGGCGCTCGGCTAGGGCAGGCGCCAGTGCCTGCCCTCGAAGCGACCCACCCTTGAGTACCGAGCTCCGCGCTCTCACCCGACGACGACCAGCTCCCCTCGCCATCCACCTCCCCTCAGTTCGCATGCCGCTGCCGCCTGCACTCGCGAGCGCTCTCCGCTCCTCGTTCTCCACAGGACGCCCAAGCCGATGCATGCTGCGGCTTCCCCCACCGGGAACCGCGGCCACCTTCCCGGTTCCCACCGCCTGGTGGCCCCAAGACACGAGAGCCCCGAGCAGCTCACCTTTCCCGTGAGGCAACCTACCTTGAATCGTCCGATGGTCGTCTCGAGACAAGCAACCTACCCTGAATCGTCCGATGGTCATCTCGAGACAAGCAACCTGCCCTGCATCGTCCGATGGTCGTCTCGAGACAAGCAACCTACCCTGAATCGTCCGATGGTCGTCTCGAGACAAGTAACCTACCCTGAATCGTCCGATGGTCTTCTTGAGGTGCACAACCGACGCTGAGCCATCCGATAGTATTCGCCGAGGCACACAGCCTACCCTGAACCGTCCGATGGCCTTTTTTAGGCGTGCAACCTACCCTGAGCCGTCCGATGGAATTCTTGAGGCGCACAATCTACCTGAATTGTTCTGCGGTTTCAGATTGCATGCACCCAGGACATAGAGCTCCTGCCATAAAGGCATACCCTCGGCCCCCTGGTTGCCATCTCTCCTGAAGGCGATTTGACCCGGCACACTTCACGCATAATTTGTTGGGAAGCTGACAGCTATACTGCCATGAGGAGCCGTGAGGACCGGAGATGCAGCGCATGGATGGGTGCTGCCGAACGGCGCTGGCAGGCAGCTGCACACCTGAACGGGCTCCGGCGCTGCCTCGGATGTTGCCTCCTTGATTGGCAAAGTGGAGGCGTCGACCACCACCTCCCCTCCCCCTGCACGCACATTTGGATGCATCCTCCCTCCCCTTGCAGCTCAGTAGTAGCTTAGTGAGTTTCTTCGCCCAGGCTCCTCAAGGCCTGGGGCGTTAGGGAAGGGCCGAGACGCCAGAGACGCTCTTTCACTTTCATCCGAGAGCCTGCAAAGCACTGGTGAATGCACACAGGGGATGCCGTAGGGCAATGGATCGGAGACAGAGCTGCAGGGCACACCAAAGCGGTAAACAGTGATCCCCTTTGCATTCTCCGACTTGTCCAGTTGGCACTCCTGGCCCTTGAGGACGCAGCGGCACTTCCCTTTCCCTGCAGCAAGGTAGAAGGTGCTCGCACAGCCCTCTTCCGCCCGCACGAGCTCTGCGCACTGCACAATGGGAACCCACCGGGTCAAGAGGGCCCCCGAGGGATAATGAGGAGAGTATAAGGAGGCCGGCCCCAAACGAGGGGGGTAGTAGGGGATCAGAGGGCTGGGATCCGACGAGGAGGGGTTGGGAAAAACACGTCACACCCGGGTTAACGGTTTCGATCAGCACTTGCAGGCTCCAGGGCCGTAGACACCGACTAGATGCCCTGGTTTCTAAGGCCGTACTCAGAAAACCCTCTGAGCCGTGGCTTTCAAACCTGTAGCACGTCGAAGACTGTCCTCTTGCCATGCACAGCGTAGGCGACTTTGATCCAGCGATATCCGCTCAGTTGGCGACTCACTTCAACAGAGCATTCGGTATAGACTCCTCCGGTACTCTAGCGAGACTCACCAAAGTTCCTCCACCGCGTATAAACGCCAGTGAGCACGTTGCCTTACAATTTGGCGATTCCGAATACCGATTTCGATTGCACCATGCACTCGATTTGTGAATTCTCTGAGTAGAATTATCCACTTTCTTGCCAGCTCAATAGAACCTTCTCACAATACGAAACAGACGGGATGAGACTAAAATGCTAGTGTAACGTCCCCGAAACCTCGAGTAACTCACTGAAACGTGCAACCTCGAAACAAGTACCGAAAGTGAACTCCAGATGAATTGCAGGGGCATAAAATCATCTGCCACTGGATATGAGTGGGAGCAGGAAGTGTGTCGTATTGATTTTTATATATTTCATGGTAGGGACTTACAGTCAAAGGGGAGGGGCACACTGACATCTGCGCCACTGGATATGAGTGGGAGCAGGAAGTGTGTCGCGATAACTTCGATGTATTTCATGGTATGATCAAATATCTGTGAGGGTAAACTCAGACCTTCTTGCTATCGGCGAAAAGGGGACACGAATCCTCTGCCAAGGCGGGAGGCAGAAAGCAAGCCTCGCACGATGGGGAAGGGAGCAGAAGGTGAAACGTCGCATTCTGCAGCCCAGCGAAGTCCAAGAGTGTGGCTCGCTTCCAAGCGGATCACGCCGTGCGGGGACCCGGGCACAACTCGTCCGAGCTGTGTTTAGCGAAGCGTCATGAGCACGGCAGTGAAGCGTTCTACTCTATGTCCGATCACGTAGCACACTGTCCGATAGGCCTCGGCGCCGAGACAGGGTAAAGCAGATTCGTACGACCCATCTGGAAGCCACGTCAGCAGAGAAGGGAGCCGAGGGCCACGTGCGGCAGAGAAGGGAGCCGAGGGCGTGGCGAGCTTGAGAGCCAGCACCTGCTCTGCGGACGAAGCATCATCCAGCTGGCGCCGGTGCACGCCCCAGGAGCCCGTACAGTAGGCGTCGGCTGCCACCGTGGTGAAGCCCTCCTCGCCTGTCCCCGGGGCAAGCGAGAAACCTTGTCAGTCAGCGTCTCTTCCCATCGGACCGAGCGGATCCCTTGGAACGTAAGGGCCGCACGGGACACAAGGGCGCGGGCATGGCGGGATCTCAGGTGGGCTCAACTTGGAGGAAGGGTGGGGAGGGGGGGGGTTGGCGGGTCGCCGGTGCAGAACACAACACTTCGATGAGCTCGCGGCTCGTGATTCGCTAGCGGCGCTTGCCCTGGCCTATCAAGTCCTTCACAGCACCGCGGGAATCCAGCGTGCAAAAGGCTCATCGCAATTGCCGCAGAGCAGGCTTTAATACACTGAGTTGACGCTTACATCCCGAAATGAAGATCAACGTGGAACGCTGCCACCGCGTTTCGTCTTGGTATGGCAGAGTTGGCAGAGGACATGGGTTGCGAGCTGCGAGCGGGGCTGGAGAAGACGCTGAAATAAATGTGCATGAGGGCCATACCAGATCGTTCTGAGGTGTCAGCTTCCCTTTCACCCTGAACACTCCGTGACTCGTCTTCTCCGGAATTCACTCTCTCAGCAGGTCCGACATCGGCGGGGCTATGATCACGGTACACGATCGGGGCGTTCTCCGCCTCGCCATGCGCTGTGGCACTAGCATCAGGATCGGCAGTTGCTCGTGAAGCTGCCTCAACGCTCGATGATATGTCCTTGACTTGGGCACCGCTGCTGTCGTGTGCGGTCTTCGCAACCTTTGATGTGGGCAGAAATATCGCGACCTGTGCTCCGGTGATTCGCGCAGACGATAAGGAGCACGGGAGTGATCAAAGCAGGGCACTCACGTCGCCTCGTTTTTAGGGATAGACAATGTGCACGGCAGTGCTCTCTGGCGAAGTCATTGTCTAGGCAAGCAATAGCGTGTTTCCGTTATTTACGCTACTTCGGTTGCCGGTCCCTTGACGCAACCGAGAGGGTGGCTTGCCGTACACTGAATCGCGGGGATCTGATAACCGCATTCGGAACATGCCGGCGGCGGTGCGACGAGCAACGGTAACAAGAGATTCCTAAATAGCTGTGCCCATGACACTCGAACTGCGCTCTGTTTGTGGGTCAGGCGGTTAGCCTTACACAGCAGAGATTCAATAGGAAAGCAGCACAAGATGACATGTGTAAGCAACGTACCACCAACAATAGGGCTACAAACATAAGGAAGAGTGTCGCTTTGATATCCCAAGACATCTGATTACCCCCGAGCGAGTAAAGTCAGGTACTTGACCTTCGATGCGCTATAGTATTGCGATAGGATTTGCCAAAGATGCGCAGCGGCGTGGCAAAAAGGTTGCTAACGGTCTAAATATTGAAATGCGATGAGAAGATGGCCATGACCCGATGTGACCTACAAATTAAATTAGTTCCGCGATTTGCAACTTTCTCGTCAGGACTGATGCATGGCGTGTGCTAGTAGAAAGGAATTTGTTCCACGGGGGTCCATAGGTCCAGTCGATCACCTGATGTCCTGGCTTCTTCTTCTCAGTAACCTTATCCTTGCTTTCAATACCTTTGCCAGGCTGAATCGCTCGTTCAAACTTGTCGTTCATCTTGAACTCCATCACGGATGCCCCAGAAGGCACAGCTGTCGTTGGGAATAGCGAAGGCGTGCACTGCTAGCGTCTCTTTCGTGACAGTGTAGTGCTCACAAATTTAGATTTGATCCACTGCACCCGGCGGCAGTACACATGCAATTTGAAGAATGCAGACAAGATCTTAACCCAACCGGTACAGTAGTACTGCACGAAAGGATTTATTGACACTTGAGAACAACACAACGCATGAACTCGAAACTGGATCTCTCGCGTCTGCGTCTGACGTGAGTGACGCACGGCATCGGCAGAGGACTTGCGGATGACATCCGATCGCGTCGACCTGTGTTTTACGCCGGATGTCTCCTTTGGCCTCTTATGGCTCGCGAGGTGATACATCAGGCTACCCAACCAGTAACTGTCCACCCCTGGTACATACTCCCCCTCGCCTGATTGAATACATACTTACTCCCCCTCGCCTTATTGAAAACAGATTTGAGCATTTGAAAGGGGTCTGATGTTTTGAAAGCCGCGATGGACGATTGCGTAGATGTGCACATCACCTTTCGGGCTCGACTTACGTTGAAAGTCGGAAGTTTGTGAGGGCAAATGATGCACAGATGATTTGATAGTTACCTTCCATTTTCAAGTTTGTAAAGCGCTTACACATGAGGACAACGTAGTGGTGTTTTAAGGACAGGTCTGTGTCTCGCGAGGAAACGTGGAACTAGCATGCTGCTGAACTCTTTGTTGTTCACGTTTCTCAACTTCTGCTTTACAGCATGTGTGGTGCAAGCGCAACCGCCGAGCTATCTACCTCGTCTTGCCGATCCCGTAGAAGGAGGTGTCGAAGAAGCTGCCGCCAACGAGAATCGGCTTCCCAAGGATATCTCCGTCTGCAACAAGGAGGGCAGTGTTGCCGCGAAAGAACTCTTCACTTCCCGTTGTTGGTTCACCGCAGAAAAAGAAGACTGGGGATCAGGTGATAAGGTATAATGTTTGCTGTGATCAGCGCTTTTCATCACCTCAGCCTTATCCTCGAAGCACTCGTGTACTTTAATTGCATACTTTCTTGCCGCAACATATGCCCTCTGAAGTTCGTCAATCGTTAGCGGGAATGTGTGATCTAAGCTTTCGGAAACTGCAAACAGATCCCGGTATTCTAATCAACCTACTTTCACGTTTACCCTCCTGTGATGGAGGTAGTCTTGCTGCCTGTTGCTTTTCAAGTATCGGTGGTTACTGGAACAATATTTTGTGTCGTCTTTTCCCATTCCGAAAGCCAAGTTACGGGGTACGGACGGTATCGGTGGTGTTGTGATTCTCAGGTGCTTATCTTCGAATCCAGCTGTAGATTTAGCAAGGTGCCTCCCAGTCTGAACCTAGCCCGTCTTACCTGCCTCCAACTCACTGACGTGTCCCCTGCCACATGCTACTTCCTCACGGACCTTGGGATGGGATTGTCAATGTCACAACGTCTGACGCAGTCTGTTTTATGCCATCAGGCAAACACATGGGACGGCGGTTATTGGTGGCTGGAGGGCGACGTGTTACACCTGTACTGGGACTTGCTGCAGCCGCGTCACATGCAGCTCAGCCTCGCGGGTACTTCGTTCGAGAGCCCTCAACTCGTGTTGAAGCACCCGCTGCACATCGAGGAACCAGAGGCTTCCCATCGGGCCCCGTTGAAGGTGTGGGCGCGCATATTGACCTCACCTGCACCTCAAATCGACGGGCGCGCTCCGACCTGACTACGCGTCTCACGACTCTCTCTACCAATACCAATTGACGCGAATTCTTTCGCAGAGCATCCTTGCCTCGTGCTGAGCGAGACCTGGGAGAGGATAGTTTGCCAGAAATACACCGATTGACTCGTGATGAGCGAGACCTGGGAGAGACTCGTTTGCTAGGTTTACATCGATTGACTCGTTGTCAGCGAGACCTGGGAGAGACTCGTTTGCTAGGTTTACATCGCTTGACTCGTTGTGAGCGAGACCTGGGAGAGGATTGTTTGCCAGGTTTACATCGCATACGGCAACGCGAAGTCACATCCCTTATACCAGACCTACACCAACTTCCCGCAGTTCAAGCTGCAGGGATGCCCGCGCTCCACAAAGCCTCTACTCATATTCAGCAACGATCCAAAAACCATATCATCTGCTGACATCAGCATCTTCAACCTCGCCGGCATGGTCGCGTGAGTTGGCGCCCGTCCTCTTACGTCCTAAAAAATAACTTGAATCAATGCTTATATTTAAGAAATGCTGAGGATCTGCCCTGTAAAGGTTCCGTACTCAACTGCCGTGCCATGCACTTAAATGCGTGGTAAAAATATTCAGTGAACGGCAACCTGTGATGCTTCGCGTGAATTTTCCCTCGTGGCTAGTTTGTCGTCATTTGCACGGCTGCTCAACTGTGGATCTCCAGTCGAGCTCTCGATGCGTCTCCTCGTCCACTTTCTTGTGTTATTCCAAGATGGTGCGGCCAGTGCGCGGTGTTGCGGAAAGCGACACGGGTAACACTTGAACCCCAGCAGGATGTGCTACATGACACCGGATTGCCAAGAGGGCGCTGCAGGCGACGCAGTGGAACCCTCAAATGAACACGATAGCATGTAGCAGATGATGCTTTCAGTGGCGAGGGTTCAGAGGAAGGCAGTCTGAAAGCCAACAGGATGCTTCGAATGCCGCTAAGAAACCCAACAAGATAACTTTCAGGATGCTACGGATGTCAGCCATGTTCATCAGCAGCCACAAAATTGTTCATGGATCCGCCTGTACAACGCATGATCGGGTGCAAGAGGTCTTGCGTAGCGCACATAACTCTCACAAGGACACGGAATTGGCCCCCCCCACAGCGTATCCTCGGTGCCCCTCCGGGCCCTCCTTGCATCGTCTCTTAGGGTGAGGACTGGTCTCTCATCATATCCTCGGTGCCCCTCCGCGCCTCCCCTTGCATAGTCTCTTAGGACGAGGACTAGGCTCTCAGCATATCCTCAGTGCCCCTCCGCATCCCCACTTGCAATCTCGGCCGGAAGGCTTTCTGTTAGAGTTCAGAGGATGCTTAGTGGGTGCCGATTAGCCTCGGGCTGCGGTGTACCTCCAGTGAACACTCGATCAGCAAGCTGCGTTCCCTGTCATCCTGGATCAACTGGTGTCCACTGACTGGTTGGCGATGGAGGGCCTGGTGCTGTCCCAGGGATATAGAAAATAAAAAATCTATCACTGGCCAATGGTACCCACATGGCACCAAGCCGAAGCATGCAACGTGGGTGGGTCTTTCACGTGAGCTTGCGTTCATAAACGTGCGACCCTCACCCACGCTCTCCCCGTTTCCACTTGGCCGCCTGGGCCTGGGCCCTTGCTTGCAGAGAAGAGCTTTTTGATAAGTGTCCGATATATTGTCGTGACATCCGGATGAGCACACCTGAGGGGCACTGGGGGCCGAGGGTGTGCCTGGGCGGGAGCGGAGGCCTGCAGACTGCTGAAAAGAAGAAGAAGACCGCCATGCTCGACTATGTCATGGACTGGCGGGTGCGCTACAGTGCCACATTTTGAGCAGCCATTAGCTCATGCACCGCATGTGTGTCTAATTGCTCAAGCCACTGAAGCCTCCAGGAGCTTCTCACAATCGAGATCGCTCCTCTCATAGAACCTGATTTGTTAGGCCCCCCTGGGGCCACTGAAGCCTCCAGGGAGCTTCTCACAAGCTTAGATCAGCTCCTCTCGCAGAACCTGTTCAAGTAGGCCCCCCTGGGCCACTGTTGCCTCCAGGAACTTCTCACACGTGAGATGGCTCCTCTCACAGAACCTGCTCGTTAGGCCCCCCCTAAGCCACTGTTGCCTCCAGGAGCTTCTCACAAATGAGATCGCTCCTCTCACAGAACCTGCTTGTTAGCCGCCCGCTAAGCGACTGATACCTCTACAAGCTTCTCACAAATGAGATCGCTCCTCTCATAGAACCTGCTCGTTAGGCCCCCCCTAAGGGACTGAGAGGGGTCTGGGATGCGGGATTGTGGGACATGGACGGACCCATCCATTCCGCCAGCTGGATTCAGATATCCCCGCGAGCTTCTTCCACTATCACTTTTTCGGCACAGGCTCGATGCGAGACTGGCACATGCCGCCGGCTGCCCCTGTCAACCGCTCCTTCACAGCTGTGGTATGAGTCCACTCCATCCGACCCACGATCTTCGCGGAGACGCAACTTCACCAAAGGAGTTTCATGTCTAGGGATCGCCACGCGTACGTCACAGGAAGTTTGGGGTGGGGGCATTCTTCCACGCAGACAACGCGAACCTGAGATTGAGCAGCGCCACGTGTGCGTTTTTTGGAGTCGACAGGATATGGGCAGTCTGCCGCGTGTTTCCGGTGTGTAGACTTTGGGGCGGGGGCATGCATGCCCAGGCATTCTACTCACACTGCGAAACCCACTCGAAGCGCGAGAAGTACATCGTGGAACTGTCCAAGTGCGGGCCAGTCTGCCTTCCTCCCTGCTTGCCTGCAGGCCCCTCCTGAGTCCTCCCAAGTGCCGCCGCTCCAGACGCACTGCGACACCCCTGGGCTGACCACTGCTTCGTGGGCTGTGTGGCCCATCCAGCTGTGCTCCAGGCACTTTGGTGCACTGCAGAAAGGGGGCTTGGGGGCACGGGTGTGCAAGGACTGCAGCCACGATGGGGTCATGCGTCCTGTGCCAAAGGGAGGGGGGCGGAGTGGGAGTAGCATCAGCAGCTGATTCGCCAAACGCTGCTATGGGCGACGGGTGTGGTGCCAAACAGCACCTAGCGCCTCGGGCTGCTCGGGGTATAAGCATGGCGATGCGCGCAGTCGCATACTAGACACAATCACCGGCAAAGCATTCTAGAGTCGGCAAGATTTGTGCTAGCTCCTTATGCGGTGGCCTGTCAGATTTTGACAGTAAAAGGGGCCCCGGTGAGACCATCACAGCCCCTCAGCCCTCTTCTCTTGCCCTTCTTCCAGGCTGTGGGCGGGTGGGCAAACAAATCGTCAGGTTGCAATACTTACTTTTCTACCCTTTTCTACCGCGAGCTCTCCGCACCGATCCCCCAACCACGCGTCCACGCGCCTTTCAAAATCCGCTGTGTCGAAACAACGCGCGCGGGCGAGCTCCGCGTATGTAAACACGTCGCGACCTTCGCGTCTCAGCTCGAGAGCGACGCGGGCGCTAGTGACGAGAGAATCGTTCGCGAATTGATGCGAGTCAATTGCGAACTCCTGTGGTCGGCTGCGAACTGCAGTCGGCGACCTCGGTGTGACCTCCTTTGCGAAGGCGTCGTCGTCCCAGAAGCCCATCGTCTCTTCCGCAAAACCCAGCCGCGCTCGTCGAGGGCTATCTCCGAGGCATACGCGATATCGCAGAAGCGGGGATTTGTCCGACGCCGATTCGCAAAAGACGAACCTCGTGCCCCATTGCGCCGCTTCCTCGACGCGCGCGTGGCTGTACGCCACCCCCACGCTCTCGGAGCTGTGACGGTCGTCGGTGAAATCTTCGTGGACGAGAGGGTCCAGCGAACCGGAACACGCGGCGATGCTCGTTGCCGATATCGCGAGTCTCTCATCGAGCCGCTCCTGCTCGCCATGATCCGACACGCGACACGACTGCGAGTATTCCTCGACCATCCAGGAGCGGGCTCTTCTCCGGTCTCTCCGAGCGATATGTCCGCCGACGTCGCACACCTCCACGCGCGCGCCGTACGCATTCAGCAAGCGCATTCTGCATAGCTCCTCGTCGAGCTTGTGTCCGAAGATCGCCACCTTCGTGTAGCCGGCTTTGTGGTACCGGGTTTGCGTGGCCACGGATAATGGCGTGGGCCCGATCAAACGATTCGCGAAACACATGGGCACATCCTCTCGCATGTCTCCTCGATCATCGACTAACACTCGATGCACGTATGGATGCTTTCGTGCGTCGTATCCCGGAGCTCGCATAAAGCCGATGTGCCGCGCGCATCGCGATAACATAGAGTCGAAGTCGAAAGGGAAGTACGTGCACCCGATGCTGGCGAGCAATGATACCGAACGGCTGTTGAGATAGCTGTTGGGTCGAACGACTCTCTTGGTGCGGCTCTTGCGACAATCCTGCAGTTGGTCGAGCATGAACTCCACCGTGCTCCCTCCGTAAGGCTTGTTCGCGGCCATCAGGTGCAAACCCACACCGGATATGCGGGATCCCATCGCGGAAGAACGCATCAACAACATAATGCGCTGCAGCTCCACGACGACCCACATGACGAACTCCCTCCAGCACGGATCCGCGACTGATACGATCTCACCCTTCGGGCGAGTCAGGGGCAACTCCGCGCTCCCCCGAACCGTGGGCAGACGACCCGCCGCCGCTTTGGGTACCAGATCGCTCCAAGGCCGACGGAGCTCGTCGGACATCGCCTGAACAAGCCCCCAAAACAGGTAACGCACGAACGCGCCCATGCTCTTGGTGGAGATCTCGGCGCCGGCGACGAATGACGCTTCCCGCACGTCCGTGACTTTTAGCTCCGTTTCGCAACTCTCCGTTCGGTCGTGACGCACCATCAGCTCCGTCTCGCGCCTCTCCGATGACGCCACTCGCAGCACGACGCGCCCGCTCGCGTCCGCGTTCGAGTACCACGGAAGTCGCAATCGCGCGCGGAGATTCTCCAGCAACGCTCTCTCGTCTCGATCGCTCTTCGGTTTCAGGCGATACCGCACGAAGACGATGTTCGCAACGTCATCCGCGACGGACGCCACCACGCAGTTGCTCAAACATTTGCGTTCGCTGCGAAAAGCCAGACGCATCTCGTCGGGGTATCTCGCGAATACGTGCGCCCAAAACGGGTTCGGCGTACGGCGGAGCATTCCGGCGGGCAGATCGCTCTTGACGATGCACGCCTGCTTCACCCATCGCTCCTCCGTCGCGAGAAACTCGCGAAGCTAGAAGGTGAATTCGAACGTACAGATCGCCAGGTTGTCCGCGGTCTCCTGCGGATCCAGACGTCGCCGCTCTTCGCGCATGACGACGAGCTCTCTCGCGAACTCCTCGGAAGTTATCCGATGCATCGCGTATTCCTCGTGGGCGTCGCTCGTATTCTTCGTGGGCGTCGAAAAGTCGCACAAGCTCGCGAGCTCCGATCGTCGACGCCACACGGGACACGCCCGATACACGTGATTCCGAAGAAAGACGTTCGCCGCATCCTCCGTATCGTGTCGTATCGGCAACGGCCGGTACAACCTCCGACAGAGTCGATCGGCGGTGATCGGAGCTTGCAACGGCGCGGGATTCCAAATGCGCAATCGCGCGCATCCGATCCGTGCTTCCACCGTGTCGCGCGCCGCTCGAAAGGTGGGCGGAAGCGCGAACACCGGGGCGTGGGCCGTCCGATGCGCGACCTCCACAAACAGGCCGTGCATCCTCGGTTCTTGTCGTTGCTCAGCTCGCTTGAAGGGGTGACGGGCGCACCGCAGCATGATGCGCAAGAAGTCTTCGTTATCGGTTCTGCTCGAAAGCCGTCGACGAACGTCGTCATCGTCATCGTCATGCGTCTTCATCGTCATCGCGGCGTGCGCGGTCCACAACGACGCGTCGCTCTCGACCAGCACCTCCAAAAATGCGTCCAGCAGATCGTGACGGGAGGACGTACCGCTCTTCGCCTCTGTCGAGGTTGGCGCATCCTCGATTCGAAAATCGTCGCAGATCAACCTCTGGGCCTCTCGCAAACGAAACACGTACGCGCGCAGGTCCGTGTAGGCCTTCTCCACGCGAGGATCGCCCCATCTCCATTTCGCCCGCATCGCGCATACCATCTGCACCACACCGGCGAACGCGTCGCTTCGGGTGTGCGATTGTGCGAGCCTAGCCTCCGCAGAGGACAGAGTGCACAAACGCACCACCTTCACGCCGGTGACCTGCGCCACCACCCCGTCGTGCAGCTCCTTCGTGTCGCCCGGATCCGACACGACCAGCTCATCACCCACGTACGCACGAGCTTGCAGCTTCGCGAGCGCCTCGTCCACCCGTTCACACAGCCACACGAACATGCGATCCCCTCTGCGAATGTGCCCCGTGATTCTGTCGAACAATCGCAGCAGATCGACTTCTCGATCGTGCTCCCTCGCGTAGTATCCGTTCACGGCCACGCACACAGGAATGTGGTAGCCGAGTCTCGCGTTGGGGACCGCGCGGAAACGCTCCTCGCATCGCGCACGCTCCGCCGTCGACATGCCCGCGACGAATTCCGCGCACGCCACGGCGTCCTCTTTTCGCGGTTTCCACCAAGAAGCGCGATCTCCCGTCAAGTTCACAGCGACCTCCACTCCGAAGCAGCGACACACGTCGTCCATCAACGACACGTACTCGTCGTTCAAAAAACGGTTCATCATATGCATCCATCGAGCGCCGGATTGTTCGAGATGCTTATCACTATCGCTGCGATCGACGTCTTCGTCGATCATCCACCACCACGCGCACGGCGTCATCTCGCCCGGCGTTCTCACGCCTCGCAGGAGGTTGACCGCCGCTTCCGACAGGTCCAGCGCTCGAACGACATGCCCGAGCGTCGAGCGAGTCGCGAGGCCTCCGCGTAGCGCGTCCTCCATCAAGGCGAGCGTCGCGAGCAGACGCATCGTCGTCGTATGCGAATCGGCCCCATCCGTCTCGCCCGAAAGCTTCAGCGGAAATCGACCCTCCGCGTACTGCACCGACAGCGTCGCGGATACGTCTCTTTGTTCGCGGATAAGATCGTCGTGATCGCTCGCATCTTTCGCTTTCGATGCGACCCATTCCAGATAATCCGCCACCCGCGAAGCGTTTTTGCAGCACCATCGCTCATTCAAGACGCGCCATCGATGTCGCCACTCATTCCCCGCCCCGCCGATCTCCTCGAGTCGAAGGATCAAATCTCGATAGCGAGTGTACACCAGCGCGTAAAATAAGAGCCGAGCGACGCATTGGACCTCGGTGGTGATGATGCCGCTGCGGGTTGTACTTTGTAGCGCACACGAAGGTGCTGGTGATGATGATGCATCGGACGCGCGCGGCGCTCTTCCGAACGAGCGAAAAGCGAGGCGCATGACGAAAGGCTTGAGCATCGTCTCGAAGGCTCGCTCGCTCTCGGGCGTCATAGCGCGACACGCCATGTCTTCGACCTCATCGTCGCCTCTTCTTGAGAACATCTTTTTGTGATTTCAATGCGCGGCATCGGTTCGGTATCGACCATTGCATTCGATCGATTATCGAGTTCGATCGATCGATGATCACTGTGGACGTCTTCGGTTGACTTAAATACGACAGAATCGATATTTGACGATATATCTTGTCATATTCGGACCGTTCATTCGCGAGAATGGAAAACGACGACGCACTCTCGACGCGACGTTCTTCCGCGTGCGGTACCGCGAACATCATGGTCTTTCGGTTGGTACCGTGGTGTTCGATTGTGCCCAGGAGGTCAGGTTGCTGCATGACGAGGCATTCGATAACAAGTTTAATACGATTAATGCGATCATGAGGTCACCGGGTTTGAACCACGACAAGTGCGTCGTTCGCGACCTTTCCAACAAACGAGCCTATCCCATGCGTAGCAAGCACGGGCCCGTCGATACGGATTTTTATGTGTCGCAATGGCTGTATCAGCCCTGCGGTTATAGTTCGAACGCCTTCTGCTTCGTGCACACGGTGTACGCTATGCCCCTCGCGCCCAACGACGTCGCACATTTGGATGTTCTGCGACGTCATTTTCAACCGTACGATATAACTTGCGCTCCAAACCATGACGGCATCGAGTGGTTGCGAAATCACTTTTACAAAGCGACAAAGGTCATGCTGCCCGTAGAGATCGTAATCGAAATCGCTAAGCAAGCCATGCGGCTAGCTTATCGAGAAGATTATTCGCAATCGTCGATCGGCGGCGTTCCCAAATCCGTCGTCGTCGATCTGAGCGACGGTTGCACGCCGTCGTGCCAAAGACATCTACAGGCGCTGCACATGCAAAGAGCGTGGTCCTGCGGCAGCCTGGAACGAATGTGGTTGGTCGTTCCTCACTCTCTCAACGACCAAGACTCCCTATCGATGCTGCATACGCAGTTGCTACGGAATAATGCAGCGTGCGGTCTTGTGCAACTGGAAGTTAGCGGCGACCGTCTCGACGTGGATGTCGCATGTTTTCTCGACGACGACGCGATGGAAACTCTGGGTGCGCAGTGTCGCCATCTCCGCATTTTGGTCGTGCACAACGCACCGAAGATTACGGACAGGGGGATCTCTCATGTTCAACGGTTAAAGCGTTTGGAACACGTCACGCTAGCTTCGTGCAGCGGCATGCGCGACCCTTTTTGCCCATTTCGTGATGACGCCTGGCCGAATTTAAGAGAGCTCAATCTTTTTGGGAACTGCGAGCTCGCGATATCGACATTGGCGAAAATCGGAATGTTGTCGAATTGCTTACACCATCTGGATGTCTGCTACGCTTTCGAACAGACTTCCACAGAATCCTTGCGGCACGTGATCGACAAGTGGTCGTCCTCCATGCCAAGCTTAAAAACGCTCATATTGGAGTCGGAAATTCAAGATCACCATCGTCATGCTTATTTGAGGTTGTTCCAAGAGTTTATCGACGGGCGCCCTTCCGCGTGTATAAAGTTTGGGTAAAATTTGTTCGAACGTTTTGACCATATCTAGCAGAATCCACACGTACGTCTACCAAAAAGCAAAAATAGATAATTGAAGGTGGTCGAAAATTCTCGGATGGTTGGTCGAAAGCTGCGTGTGGTTCATCCGACAACCCCCACACAGGAAACAGATAGCGAAAGTTCGACATCGATGGGTTCCGGAGGCGACTCATGACGCGGCTCAGCACGATCGCAATAATTATACCATGACCGAAACGGAAGCAGCACAACAGTCAACCTAGTTTCTCCAAACCCTTCTACAATAAATCATCAAAAACATAGGGATTCTACGCGATTGCCGATAAATAAGCACAACAATAATGAAATCTCAGTTGTCGACGGGTTGCAAGTAGCTTTCGATGTCCATAATGACAACCTTCCCAATTTCAAATAATGACGTTCTATTGTGCGCTTAACTAATGCAATTATATAAATGGGTGCGCTTTACAGTACAAACTATAATTTTATGTGAAGCAAAGGAAACGACATCTAGAAAATAGTGATCGCAACGAAAACGGGTAAGATGAGCATGACTACACTTGAAGCACATAAGGCTCATGTGTCAGAATTCGTTCGCTCGTCGTCTGAAAAAAAACGTAAAACAACGTCCAATGAAGAATTGTCCACTCGTGGAACAACAGAAACCTCATGCAAAAGTTGTGAGCATTTCCTCCATATCGCGGACGAAGTGAACGACGATATGTTTTTTCAGGGGAATAATAATTCGAAAGTGATGAGAAAACGTGGAGAGCTGATTCTACGCCTAACTTACGCGTGTTCTTGCACTTGTAAGCCTCGTCGAAGCGTGGGTGACGATGAGAATACCGTGGCGCTTGCAAAAGAATTCGAGATATCTATAAAGGAATGCATGGAGCTCTTAAATCAAATAAATGCCGAGCTGGAATATTCGAAAATGGTTGAAGAAATAGATGAAGGTTTAGAAATATCGAGTCGATCGCTTCGAAAATTGATATTCGAAACCGAAGTACTGGACTATGATGCGAGTAATAATGGTGTAAGTTCTTGCAGAGTGTGTCCGGAGAAGAAAAATAAATTTAAGGCACGTTTCGGCTTTGTCTGCTCGTTTTTGCGCTTCGTGACGTCTATTTCTTATAGTACTCTGTGATATGCAGGAATACTTTTCTGCGCAACACACGTCCGAAGAGGTCGACAATTTGAAATTGCTAGCGAGTGAATTCGTAAATGTCGTGTTAGATAACACACAACTTGTCAGTTTTGAGGAGTTTCGTGCAACCTTAAAAACCTGTTTAACTCAACTACTTCAAATATTTAAGGCTGAGGGCGTGAAACATCTCATCTTCGTAACGGGTTCGAATTTGAAATCGAACTATTGGGTAACGCAGATAGTGTACAGCATGATACTCAATGAATTCTTGAATGAACAAGCGTACGATAACGCAAAGGACCTTATTTACGACATCGTCGAAATGCGTGTCGACGTTTCCAAGTATTCATTTGATACGCTATCCCAAACGCGGATTATTTTTTGTGATGACGCTTCGTACAGTGGAACTCAGTTGTCGGGCTTTATCCAGACGTTTATCCGCGAGTCTGCAGCTCATACCGGCTCCAAGTCATCGAGAAATCCAGATCTGGAAGAATTATCATTTGAAGACGATAAAACAATCACTGAAACACTTCATCATAATATCGAACCTTTGATAGTATGTCTAATACCTTACGTCACGAGCGCCGCTTTGAGCCGGATACCTCACATACAAAAACTCACAGGTCAGGTGCTTATTAGAAACATCGAAGATCTTTTTGAGGAACGCGTAGATACCAAAAAATTAATGCCCAAACATATGTCGGTTTTGCATTATATCTTTGAATTTTGTGGACGGAGCGGATATGCGCTGTGTTCAAGTACAAGTTGTCCATTTATTTTTGAGCACAAGATACCGGATTACATGAGCAGTTTCCCAACAATATACAGATCCGGACGTTTACCTCATGTAGAAAGAATCATGAAGCTTAAAACAAGAAGATTGGATAGTCATGTTAAACACGAAAATGTGCGATTCGTAATGTGCGACGACACCGATTTCACGTATGGTATAGATAACATATCGGCATCGCACATTTACGAATACTACTTTAATCAAAAATGGCAACAAAAATATTGGCCATGCTAGAGGCTTCAAAATTTTTTGATTACGTTACCGTCATAATTTTCGTAAGACTCATCTTCTTAAATTTGTTGTGTTTTGTTTTAGTGATCGAGTCGTGACGCTTTGCAATATCTGTGCCACACGTTGACATCGATAATAGTTCTACTAATACTGACAAAATGTTTTTGCGCGAGCCGAAAGTTCCAATATTCTCAAAATTTGAGGGCGAAAATTTTTGATTTCGATCAAATTTTGATTTTTTCATCAGAGGGCCCTCGAGATGACGACGCCGCCGAAGACGATGGTCGATGATTCGCATAGGATCCTAAAATCCTACTCACTGTATCTGAGTAATGATACACTTAGATATCGCATCACCACAAAGATCCCGGCGAAATCTAGGTGGTCGACCACCGAATTTTTTGAAATCTCTAAAATTTTCGCGCGCGCGTGACGCAACTCGCGCGCGCGAAAAATCCAATATTCTCGAAAATCTTAGGCGAAATTTCCTCGAGATAACGCCGCCGAAAACGATGGTTGATGATTCGCGTAAGACCTCGAAATCCTAAGTCCACCACAGTAATTTCGGCAGATTTCGGGCGGTCGACCCCCGAAATTTCTAAAAGTTTCAAAATTTTCGCGCGCGCGTGACGCAACTCGCGCGCGCGAAATTTTCCAAAAACCTTCAAAATCTCAGACGAAATCTCCTCGCCCATCCCGAAATCCTGAGTCCACCACAAAGATTTCGGCGAAATCTAGGTGGTCGACCCCCGAATTTTTTGAAATTTCTAAAATTTTCGCGCGCGCGTGACGCAACTCGCGCGCGCGAAAAAAATCAAAAATCTTCAAAATTTTAGACGAAATCTCCTCGCCCATTCCGAAATCCTGAGTCCACCACAAAGATTTCGGCAGATTTTGGGTGGTCAACCCCCGAAATTTCTAAAAGGTTTGAAATTTTCGCGCGCGCGTGACGCAACTCGCGCGCGCGAAAAAAATCAAAAATCTTCAAAAATTTAGACGAAATCTCCTCGCCCCTCCCGAAATCCTGAGTCCACCACAAAGATTCCGGCGAAATCTAGGTGGTCGACCCCCGAATTTTTTGAAATTTCTAAAATTTTCGCGCGCGCGTGACGCAACTCGCGCGCGCGAAAAAAATCAAAAATCTTCAAAATTTTAGACGAAATCTCCTCGCCCATTCCGAAATCCTGAGTCCACCACAAAGATTTCGGCAGATTTTGGGTGGTCGACCCCCGAAATTTCTAAAAGTTTTGAAATTTTCGCGCGCGCGTGACGCGACTCGCGCGCGCGAAAAAATCAAAAATCTTCAAAAGTTCATACGAAATCTCCTCGCCCATCCCGAAATCCGGAGTCCACCACAAAGATTCCGGCGAAATTCAGGTGATCGACCCCCGAAATTTTTGAAAAACCGTATTGAATAAAATCTTCGCGCGCGCAAAAAGTTCTGATACTCTCGAAAACCTTAGGCGAAATTTCCTCGAGAGGACGCCGCCGAATACGATGGTTGATGATTCGCGTAAGAGACCCCAAAATCCTAAGTTCACACGCTTGATAACGTGTTTTATCGCATATATTATTCTCATCAAGTTCGAACACGTTTTTTACGCCATCAAAAGTCGACTCCACTACATACTTCCCCAACAACGATGCGCATATATATACGAGTGCTTTCATCAGACCGTGTCCGCATAGACATCGTGTTATATTTCGGGGAGCGAGCTAAGACGCTGCCCGTTTTTTTATCGGTTGAAATTATCAACTGAACCAATTTCAACCGAACTGAAAATCGTGGTACAAAAACGTATTGGATATGCGACGCAATTTATGCACCGACAGTGTCATCGTGTGCGCGGTCGACGTTTTATTCGTGTCGATAATCTTGTTGGGCGGTGCGCGTATGCAAGCCGGAAACAAGTCTACGGAAACGGGAGTGTGGATCTTACGTGAAGGCTCCGCAAGCGCGTCATCCGGCGAACACGCAAACACGTCCAATCACGGATCGACGTCGCGTCGTACCGAAGACGCGCACAGGACGATCGACGTTTTTCGTTTTAAGAACATCCACGGCGACGCTACCGATCATTTGGATTGGTTCACCGCGATGGAATCCTCGTGCTCGACCGTTTGTACCGCCGCGGAAAGAGTGTGCAACGGAGCCGATCTCAACACGGACAAGGCGAGATCACAAAATTTCGCTTACGTGTCGGCGTACGCCGCCAACGTTCAAAGCCAGATCGACCATAATGTCACTTTCCATGAAGAATGCATTACGAGACGACCGGAAGTCGATACTAATACGAGTTATCGAAAGTCGATATCGAAACCTTATTTTCACGTGACATCCGATCGGTGCGTCGTCGTGGGCGACGATATTAACGTGGACGCCTTCTCGTGTGATGCGATGTCACTCAAAGATTCCGATCTCGATCGTATCTTTCGTATATGTCATTGCGGGTTTGAGCATTATCGCTATGTGGGTCCGGGCAGATGTCTCGGTGTCTCGTCGGACGTGCTTCGCTTCAACGGAACCGTGGACGATTGTAAAGATTCCTGCGACAGGAGCCTGCGATGCGCAGCTTTTTCTGTTTACCGTAATGCTTACCGATGATACCAACTATTGCGCGAGCTACGACGCGCGCGTCCACAGCGTAGGTGACGTCGTTTCGGACGCGGTGTGCTACTTAAAAAAACGATCCACGCTTGAACCCTCTCATACTTTGCTCACCGCTTTACCGAGAATCTAAAAACCGATGTATTTTGTATTTTAGATGTATTTTTGTATTTTGATTTTGTAAAGAAACGCTAGAAAGCCGCGATGATGGCGATATTTGGATGGATGTAAGAACTTTAGGCTATTCCTAAATCATTTAAGACTTTATCCCCGAAATTTTTGAAAGATTCAAACCCAGACAAAGTCGACCTCGTTATTTGCGCACTCGATATCGAGCTGTCGTCGTCGGCTTCGGCCTTGCCGATGTTGGCGAAGACGCAGGTGAGCTCATGCACGACTCGCTATAAACTGACATTTTAACGCTGACGCGCACGTTTATATATATATATGTATGTATGTACGTAAGATATACATGCGTATATACATACATGTATATACATATATGCATGCGCGCACATTCTTTCGGCATTGCGCTAAGAATCCGGGTATTTTTTTACGACACGAGGTGCTCACAGCTTTGTTCAGTCGCGATTTCGTTAGATCAACCGATATTGTTCGTGAAACGTAAAGCACGCGTTCATACGAGTCGGTAAAGAGTATCGGGGTTACTGCACGATACTGTACGATCTCTTGTTGCAACCTTCACGATCGACCATGACCGATAAGGCTCCGTGCTGCGCGTTCGGACCGTATCTGCACATCTGTCAATGTTTTTGTCGACAAATAGAACTGTCGGACAAGAAAAAATCGGACGAAGAATTCACAGTGTGGTACACGGGACCGTGCACGTTGTTCGCGTCCCTATTTGTGCCGTGCGTGCTTTGCTGCCCGATATTTGAAAGCTACGCTTGCCATCGAATGTTACCCAAACCGACAAACGAGATCTCCGCGTGCAACTGTGGCGCGAATCGAAATTGTCGCGTGCTTCAGTCCGTGTCCGATCGCGAATACCAAGATGGGCGCTACGTGTATCGACAGTACTGCGGAATTCGGACGTGCCTCTTGGGGATTTTTTTCCCGTTCTTGCACTGCTGTCCCGTGGATGTCGCGAAAGAACCTATAGAAAGCCTTCAAACCGCTCCGATCGACGAAACGCAAGCGCCTCGCGTCGTCTCATTAAATTGATATTGATATTGATCGTATCGTCATAAGGCTCATACAAAAGCTTACAAAACATACAAAAACTTAAAAGCTTAAGCATTGCCGACCGCGGTGATCCTCGGGTCCATAGTACCGGCATACAAAAGCTTCGCTACTCAGATCCATCAGATTCTCGGTTGCTCGCCCTGCCCGTCTCCTGACTTTTGACGTCGACTTTATCCATCATATTATCGACCGTGCTTCGATGTGGCATCAACCCCGATACTCTTTACCGATTCGTTAGCCAAAAATCAGCTATTGTACGAATAAATCGTATCTCTCGCGTTTCGAATGCGTCCGCGCCGGTAACGTATCCGCCGGTAACACACCTTTCGTCCGCGCCGCTAAAATCTTGCGTGCAAAACCGTTTGTATATATACGCGAGCAAGCTCATCTCGCACGATGATGCCGAATCGCGCGCCGATCACGGCGTGCTTCATCGCGACGGCGATGCTTCACGTTGTCATCTATATCATATACACTGTGGGGCGAGCGAATCTTTACGTCGCTGGGACCCCGAGAGCGATTGCGTCAGTCGTAGTACCGACTCGCATCACGAAGTCGCGAATGCGGCTGAACGATGCGACCGATTCGAGCATCGAGGCGCGAGAGTTTCCCATTTGCGATTGGGACGACACCTTAAGAAAGCAGTGCGGCGTGTATCGTAAAGCCGACAATCTCATGCGGCGTTACCATGATCGCGCACGGAGAATGCGCTCCGATTTCTCGTGACATCATCGCGTATCCCGCGCAACCGACTGCGGTTCATCGCGAACGTCGGATACGAATTCGTGTGCCGCGTGTGGCATAAGTGACGTCGATCGAGAATACAAACCAAGAAATCCTCCCGCGCGCGAAAAAAATCAAAGCGTGGTGGACCCATAACCTGCGGGAAAGACTAATCAGCCAGTCCGGCTCAGCAGGATACAGATGAACAGATAATCAGATAAGCTAGAGTCCGGACGAGGCTTTGTGCTCTCGGAAACCCGGACAGTAAAACAATGGCTGTACTACTGTACAGTACAGTGCTAGGTTGTCACAGTCACGATAAGGAAGCAGGGTCAGGCTAGGGGCTAGTCAGAGCCCATAATAACTAAGCCTAAACCCGAAGTCCCGCACAATCTTCACTGCTCGGACTTCATAAGATCATGGATGACGACGTTGCTCGCTCTCGACTGTCTCCAGGATGTTCGTCGTAGGCGTCGACTTTTGACGAGCTCGCCGTCGTGATCGTGCTTCGATGTCGCATCGTCGCGCAACCAACAGAATCTGAATTGATCGTAATCCTTCCACACCGCCAGGAATCGATTATTGTACGAATGATCGCACAGTCCGATCGATGATTCGATGAATCGTTTAAGAGCATCGTACAAGATCGCTTCTTCTTTATCGGCCGTCGGCTGATCGGACGAGTGCATTCTCACCCGTGATAACAACGTACATAAAGTGTGTCCGAACCAGGGCTCGATTTGCACGCTCATGTAATTGTACATCGTGCGCTTGCTCCATTTAAGAAGAAACGGCGTCGTTTCATACCGTTTGTTGAATTCGGGTTGGTAAGTCCTATTCTCAAAACATTTGGAGTTTACAATCACGGAACGGCGCGGACAATACATACTCGTCGGCAGGTTGTACGGGCTTTCGTTGTCGTGAAATGTCGTGTCCGACGCTTCGACCTCTTCGTCGCTCATGTCCTCTTCCTCAAAGACTTTATGCTTGCGCAAACTGATCGCCGCGACGATTTTGGAGTGTTTTTCCCACGTTGTCTTCTCAGAAAAACTAACTTCCTTTCTATGAGTATACGTGATGTAGAACACGCATTTTTCGTCCGATACCGACGCTTCGCGATACGAACACGCGAGAGACGTGTTCGCTTGGTAAGTGATCGCGGAGTCGAATTCGATATATCGGGGAATGGTGATGAGTTCCATCTGCAAATGTCGAAAAGCCTGCGGCTTTCTTACAGAGATCTCGCCTTTCGCGACGGGGTAATTATCGTTTGCACGGTCGATCCGACGACCGAACGCGCCCGCTTGCTGATCCAAAGTGAACAACGCGCTCGAAGGTGAAAACCCCGAGGAGCAGGTTTGAAAATCGGTCATCGTAAGCGCCAAAAACGCGCGGCGGTGGTATACTTTTGCGACTTTTGCGAGTTGTGATATGGGTTGTGCGATTACGCAAATGCACGGCCGTATATATACACGACACCTTGATCGACGCGCTATCGCAACATGAGCGACCTCGCAGATTTTAGCATGATGTTTCCGAGTGACCGGACCAACGATGAGACGTCAAAAACAGAACACGAGCAGATCGTCGAGGAAGAGGGCGAGAAGCTGTACATCGTATCCAGCGCGGAGGCTTACGCGATGGTGGCGGGAAGTCTGTTCGAAAGTCTGCTCGGTCGATTGCCGACGACGCACGTCGACGCCGACTGGACCGAAGTGCATCTCCGGGTGACGTCCGACAATACTCGGTTTCGGTTCGATGCGCAGCAGCTGGTCGCGGTCGTGAAAGAGCAAAAGCGTTTTACCAGCATGAGCACAACTTCCAAAGAGGACGCCGTCGCAACGGACGAGCGAGTGTTCAACGACATGGCGTATATGTTGGGCGCGATCGAGTCGCGGAGCGCGCTTTTGGTGTGTCTGACGAAAAAGACGGAGACCGCTCGCGCGTGCGCCAAGTTTTTGCAAAAGCTGTCCTCTTCGAACACCGGGCCCACGCTCGCGATCGTCGACGTGAACGAGGTGGCGGTGCGACACGCATTCGCAGCGGAGCCCGTTTTGTGATTATCGCATTCTTAAACATAATTCAAAACAGAACTCTATCGCAATATTCTATGAATATATTGTATACACGGATGTATTACCAACCACGATAGCCAATTGATCACGAATGATACGCATAGTCTCCGTGGTGCACTCGATATCGCCTTCGGCAATATAAGTAACACGTTGGTATCGAGTGTATCAAAGAATGTTATTGCATTTTGTTTGAATTATCATGAAAAATAGGTCGAATATACGCAGACTCGCATTACAGGTGGCCACGGCGACGTTCGAAGCGTGTTTGTTTGAACAATGATAGAATAAATCGATATATCCGATTTATGGCCAAAATGCGCGAGATGCCATATAGATTTCGTAAATATCCGCGTCCAATGATATATTGTATCATAGAATCAGTAGACAATTAAAATATCGAAAGGATGAATATTACCCGTATGACATGAATATGAATATACATAGATGCTATTACTATGTTATTACTTTATTACTATTCTCTTCTTCGGTCACAAACTCGGATGGGAATACGCCTGTCGTCACAGACCCGGATGTGGATACGCCTGTCGTCACAGACCCGGATGTGGATACGCTGGCGGAAGAAGTGAGCGACATGAGGTTAACAAATGAAGACCAAAACGGGTCCGATACCAGGACCGAAGAAGAGACCGAAGAAGAGACCGAAGAAGAGACCGAAGAAGAGAATGTATTGGATGCTTTAATAGATCACGCGGTCACCGATATATTAAGGATTTGTGAGCTTCCGGACGATCCCGAGAAATTGTCGAGTGCACACCATATGGTGGAAAAGATTTGCGGTATCGAAGTAAAATACCAACAAACACTCAAAAAATTCGCCGAAACCTTCGATTCGCACTTCACAAAGACTGAGGCCGCCGAAATGCTGCAATCGTTGCAAAGCCGATACGACGTCGAGTTTCCGACCCTTGATTTGCAAACACTTAAAACGCAATTCACGGATGAATTATATACGCTGAGTGAGCGTTTAAAAAAAGCGACAAAAGAACTTGGAGAAGGCGATAAAATCTTGGTTCCCGACACGCATGCCATCGTTGCCGCGTCCGAGAAATATCCGGCATTGGCTTCTGTGGTGGCTCGTGCGTGCTTTAAGAGATATGCAAACCCTAAATTTGCTATGAATATGCTTTTTATGATCTTGATGATGTTACAAAAATTCGGCCCATGGCTTTTACTGATTGTGGATCGAGCTTTACATGAAAATATGATTCCATTCGAGATTCCGCACGCGATGCAAGGAGTGCTGCATCACATGCTGCAAGCATGGTCAGATCCGGATTTACCATTCGAAGGCCGATCTTCTATGGACGAGAGGCTTTTTAAAATGATGTTTGGCTACGATGCGTATTACAGCAAACCTCTGGATCCTGCCGAACAAGTAACCGAGCGAGTTTTATGGAGTTGGATGACCTCGTGGCCATCTGCGGCCGCGAGTGCATTTGGCGGCTATTTGCCTCAACTTAAGGAACCCGGTGCGGCGTGTATCGTCGACGAGATACTTAACTTCCACGGCACGCACTCCGGCACGCGACTTTGATTTTTTTATTGTATACAATATAGTATAATACTATATAGTATAAGATATCCACACCGGAGGTTGGCGCCCCCCCTCGCGGCATCGCACATAGCGGAAACATGATTGATAATAAGTATATGTCACCCTGAATTATGCGAAATGTTGCGTTATGCGTTACACTAGATACGTATATACATTTGTTTTGGTATTCTATGCCCGGCTAGTGTCACCGCGATGATATATTCTCTAGCTAGAAAAGCGAGCTAAATCCTATTCACGCAAAGTCGAGCTTTCAAAGTGCGCAGTTCTATCCGTATTGCCATTGTGAGAAATCAAAATTGGCTTTGTGGAATCTTTGCGATCATGCGTGATCGTAGATAATACTTGTCTCGCTTCATCAAAAGAGACTAGCCCGTAGACGTCTTGGAGCTCGATACCGCGAGCACTTATCCTTATCACCGGTAGGTGCAGCGGATTTGAGTGAAACACTTTTGTATCCGGGTTTTGTCGAACTGTTCCGTCAGGAGCATGTACCAAGCATTGTAAGCAATAAATATCTCGCTTTAAACAAACGGCCAAGGCCTTCAAAGCAAAATCGCCTGCGCCACGAATTTGCATACAGTAAACCAACCTCCCCCTTGGACATAAATGGCGAATTTCGTAAAGCGAGATCATAATTCGACGCGCGTCGTGTCTAACGTGTGGATCACAGGTTGCGGGCATGGATATGAATATGACAACACGATGACGGGCACGCGGTTACGTACCGGCATAGCGGTATGATCCAGTGATCGGATCTCTGTTCGGATCTTGTGTGGCGTTGATGATAGCTTGGAGTTCTCCGTGATTTGCATCGATGCCCGGAGCAATGCGCCAGGTTTCTCCAAATTCTCTCAACACTTCGGCTGCTTGGAATCGGAGTGCGGAAGCGATATGCAAATCATCGCCGAAATCTGTCAGTCCCGCAGCGTGTGCAACCGCATAGAAGCAACAATTTCCATCACCCTTAATCGGTGTCACGATATGATTTAGAGTAGCAAGCTGACCCCTGATGGTGTTGATGTCCGGCTGGAAGTGCAATAAGGATTGTCGTTGTCCCTGCCCCGCGCCGGTCGCTTTTGTGTCAAGTGTTTTCCTAGGCTTGATCTTCAACCTTCTGGTGAGAACACGACCTGATGCCGGTTTCGCGGCCGTGGACTCCATCACGCTTGCGGGATCGCCTTCAACAGAATTCTGCAACGACGGGCGGGGGAACCACACATAAACTCGAAATGCACGAATTTTCAATGACGTCACGATCGAGTTTTCAATGGCACGATGATCAAGAATTTTCACCGGCGTGTTAAGGCAAGGTATGCAAGGTGATTAGAAGCTGCACGCGATCGCACCTTTTCGCTTTGCGCCAGTGATGAAGGAGCTTTTGGTGAATGGAACGCGCTAGTAGGCGGTTGCAAGTGGTTCAATGCCGACGCGGTTCGCACCGCCATGTGCCTTAGAATGGTTTCATGTTGCTTACGTTTACACAGTGCTGGTTTTGAAGCGATGGTGGTGGTCATTCTCTCACGAGACGGCGTCGGGCTAAAAACAAGATGATCGGGATGTCGTACACGTGTCAAGGCCACAAAAAGTAAACCAACATCCTTCTCGTCCTTTCCCGCATCAACCGCGACAAGCGACAATGTCAATCCTTGTGCTTTATGAATAGTCAAGGCCCAAGCTAGCATGAGAGGGAATTGTTGTCTCGTATGGCAGGCGCCGCCATCAAAGATCTCCGATGTTTTCCGGCTTATGGCGACGATAGCATGAGTCTCCATGTTTACACCATCTGCCGCGTCCAAAAACGATGGACCACTATAACCATCTTGTGAGGCGGTGCGCCTCTTCAATACCAAAAGCACAGCCATGGGTATGTTATCAGACTTGCAGATGACATCATGAACGACGCCCACGGTGCCATTCACCAAGTTATGGGCGATACAAAGGTTCCATGTAATCATCACCCGAGCGCCGACACAAATCGGTAAATCATTGGGTAACCGGGTCTCCTCTTCGTCCGCTCTAGTCGCGACCACACTACTGTTTATCGCCGTTAAGTTGATGAAGGGGTGTCCTGAGTCGGTGAGTTCTTTGAGTGTTTGCGCATTTTTACTATCACGAGCGTTATGAGACGTGACCAAATGATACACTCCAGGTTGATTGAACGTTCGGATGCGCTCAGGGTTATTCATTGCCATGGTCTCTTCAACAATTCTACAATCGTCCTCGTTGGCCTCCCCATCGCGCACGCGAAGTTGGAAGTCACAAAACCATTTACTTCGTTGGGCCGCACAGACGTCCACGCAAGTAGTCGTCACCCGCTCGATAGTATTCAAAAAGAAGACATGTCCCTTCATGAAGATTGCTTCGTATGCCTCTATGCCTCGCAATTGCCACTTTGGAGCGGTTTCCAAATGGCAACCCCGTGACGCACCTCGAGCATGCCGCACCCCCGACCAATCATACATACGTTTGTCCTTAACCGGAGGGAGTTGGCCATGATCCCCAACTAGGATAATCCCGATTCCCCCAAACAACACGTAATTGCCCTTGGCCTGCCTCAGTAACTCGTCGATTTGGCCAAGCGCTCGGCGTCCGACCATACTCATCTCATCCATGATTATGTATAAGATGCCTTCGAAGTCGGTAACCATCTTCTTGAACCGTGTACCTTTCGCCAACCGGATATCTTCCCGATCGATATTTTGGCGGGGAATAGGAAGCACCGAGTGATACGTGCGTCCGCCGATATTATCCGCCGCTACGCCCGTTGGCGCCAAAACCATGCACACGTCCCCAAGTTGTTGTTTCAAAGCGCGTATCAACCACGTTTTTCCAGAGCCCGCCGTCCCACATACAACAGCTCGAAAGGGTGTCGGGTTCAGCACACCGGCGACCTGAGATTTATGTTCCATAACGGTCCTCAAGATGAACGCTTGCATTTCGTTCAAAGTGCCCACATCGACATGTACGGGAGGGGGACGCTGCGCATTCGCCGCTTGAGTACGTTGCCAAGATTCAGATATTGCTATTTGTTCAGGAGTATATCGCTCCGCACTTCTCAACGCCCAATTGAATTTCGAGGCATCATCGGGCATGGTAAACTCTTGGAAGTGGGGATTGAGCTCATACATGGCAAATGTCGCATCCCTCTGGTCATCATGACCCATGTCGGGCACCTCCTCCCCCTCCTCCTCAAAATTCATGTCTTTGAAATCATCCGCACAAGTCTTGGGCGCACCCGAACTATTTCGGACGAAAGTCTCGTATGCCGCTTCATAGTCGGCGGCGTGGTCCTCGAAGACAAATTTGCGGAAGTGGACTTCACAAGTAAATGGCATGTGGGCCATAAGCATATACTTGCAATAATCTGGCCGGCGTGTGTCACCTTTCTTATTCCACGACTTTGGAGGGGTCGGGTGCACCATTACCACGGTTGGTATGGTTCTTCTCATCAACAACCTGCCACCATGTCGTCCCGCGCTGCAATAAATCCAACCCCTCCAGAACTCCGTAAACGAGAGATGTTCGATCTCCGCCATGACCTCCGCAACATTTTCACCGCCCGCGATGGTCTTGCTGTGAGCGAGGTGTTCCAAGCGGTTCAAGTACAACTTCCACTTGGTGTCCACGGTCGCCGCCTCGCCATCCTCCTCGTTCTGCAAGCCCATACGAATCCTCTTTTGTTTGCCAAAGCTAACGTGAACGAAGTCGTGTGAAGATAAGACAGTCCGAATGCCTAAGTTCACATGGGCTACCTCTTGGGCAGACCAATTGCGTCCACCCATTTGTTGAATAACAAAACGCGCAAATATTGATTGCGCGGACATGCCGTCACCAGCCTGCTCCTCGCTAGTTCTCAACGATTGGAGACCACCATCCCTACTCGCGGCATCCAAAACTTTGGCCAACAAAGTGTCGAAATCAGCCCCACTCTTTTCAGCTTTGGTGGCGTACTTGGTGGCATACTCGATGGCACTGATATGGTCGATTAAGGGTTTGAAGTCCACATTGGATCTCTGGGATGCGGATTGCTCGTTGTTGACAATATTCATGAGCGGGTCATTCATGGGGGTGTATAGTTGCCATCGAATGCCGGCGCCGACGCGTTCACAAAAGAAGTGAGGGATATTTGGTGCCCGAGGGGAATGCGGAAAATGGAATCGACAAAATACTTGCCCGTGCTTATCTCGTCGTAGACAATACGATCCACATGTAGTGTGCCGGTTGACCTTATTCTTCACGTCCCACCGATCTTGCATGACATCATCGGGAAGTGGTTGATCAAAGGCGGTCTCCGTTGGAAGAGGGGCGTGCAATCGAGAAGATGGATGCTGAGTAGTGTCACAAATGGGACGATTGTCAGCATCGCTCCACGCCTCATTCATCCGGGAGCAACGATCCATCCACCATAAGACCGCCGATCTACAAGCCGAGCTAATGTCATCATCTGCATTAGGGTCCATAGCTCGAACACAAAAGTCGTTCAACTGGTCGCAAAGGTTTTCAACTTGTGGTTCGCTTAATTCCGCAGATTCTCCATGCTTCTCCTTTACCAAATCCCACACGATGTCATCCAAAAAGTCCAATTCGGGGGCACCCTCCAACCATAAAAAGTAGTGCACGTGGGTCGTGCCACGCGATTGCCATTCATACCTCATCCAATACGCTCGAACTCCCAAAGTCCCAACGCCGATATGTTCGATGAAGAGTTCGGTCTTATAATGAAAAAATTGAGCCACCAGATTAGGATACTTGCGGACGTTCGTCACACGACGCGCGTGACGTTGCCGCTCATCAAGTCCCTCCGCGTATGGATCATCCTCACTACCATCATCGATGCACGCATGGCGCTTAATGAAATCGTGCAAGTATGGGCAAAACGTATCTGCATGAGAATTCGTGGCAAAAACATTCATATCACCAACTTGCTCCGCCATCGCATGGAGCTCCTTCCGCCTTTCACCGAAGAAAGCGGGCGTGTTGCGCAGGGTGGCCGTGAATTTGGAAAATTTGCGAAAAATCTCTTGTTTATCTTTTTTCGACATTCTACGAAGATCCCCCACCGTGATATCGCCTTCCATGTCCGTGAACAACCCACTCTGCCGATTAGCGACTTCTCGTTCATGAGTATTCAACATGAAATATGGAAAACGGGCATGCCCTGCAAAGCGTCCATCATGAAATCGTTCAAGATGACGCGACCATTGAGCCCATGTGATGGATTTCTTGCGTGGGGTTGAAATGCATCCCGTTCCCAAAGGGAAGAGTGTAGGAAACGCTAGCGTGATGTACCCCGGGCACCGATACTCGGAAAGAGGACTTCCGCTTCTAGATGGCATTGCGAAAGGCGCCTCCTTGGTACCTTTCTCATGGATGCCGTTATCATCATTCACCGCATTCGCTAAGGTGTCGGCTACCTCTTCCATCGGCCTCACATTCGCCACAAAGTTGTGGACCACTCCGCTTTCACGGTACTGTATTCCCATACCCTCCGCAATCTCCGATATCTCTCGCGTTAAAGCATCGATATTGATGTTGACCTCACCGATTTCGAAAGGTTCTTCCAAAAGGCGAGCGGCCAATGCACGAATAGAAATTCCATCCCGAAAACATGTCGACGGCTCTGTACCATGCAATGTGGCAAGTATCACGTCCACATCCGTTGGTTTTGTAGTTTCAAGGTCCAATTTGACCAAGCAATGTTGGCGGAGCGCTTGACCCAAGAAGCCTTGTCCAGATTCCAGCCACAATTTCAGTAAGCTACACATAATCGTGGGTGAATCGTCACGTGATTGTCCCTCGGCGTTAGTTTCACTGTCCTTTTGGCTTTGGACTTCTTCGTCGGGAGTATAATCACGGATATCTAACCCATGATCAGGTATCCCATCTTCCGGGAGCGCGCGATATGCCTCTTCATTGAAGGACTCCGCGTCAAAAGGCGGCACTAGATACACGTCTTCGCTTGAGGCGGCATTCGGGTTCAAGAGTCCAGAGCGGAAATACGCATGATGATTGCAAAAGAAGACAAAATACTCACGTACCGCCTCACGCCGCACTCGCATAAGCTTGGAGGTGTCATTCTTCCCGGGGACCCGATATATAACGATGCCGGTGTCGGTGAGAGCACGGGGTAGTTGATGGGCGACATTCCAAACCTCATTTACGAAGTTTATCACGGAGCCCGTATATCCCAATTGTCCCCCAGGCAACATTAGTACCGAGGAGACCGTAATCACCGGGGAGAGCAACGCTTCTTCCACAGGACTAAGCTCTCCCCATCGCATGCGTAGATCGTTCCACTCGAGTTGCCAAGGTGATGGGTTATCCATGGGCAAACTCAAGTCCAACAATAAGCCATTAGATTCATGAAACAGATCCGCGTCTTGCGTGCAATTCGCGCAATAACCATTAGGTCCAAGGGTACCATGGTCGCATGCCCTCTCAAGGCAATTGGGACAAGTGTGAATCAATTCTTTTAGAGATGATAAACCTTCAAAGAAGCGATCCACATGCTTGGCCTTTTCACCTTCCGTCATTTCCGGATGGAAATCGCCATATCGGTATGCGCCAGGAAGACCCCGATCTCGGAGAGCCTGTACCGCTTGCAAATTCGATGCCGGAGAGCGGGCTTCTTGTTGGCCGCCAATGATAGGTGCGGTGGAGTCAATATGTGGCGTTCGCCTTGATTTGCCCGGTCGATCAACGGAAGATGGTGGTTGAAGAATTCGCAACGATGCCTTCTGGGAAGGTTGTGCAGCATGGGTTGTACCAGTGGCGACTGTGGAAGGTGGTTTAGAATCCGATGGTGACATAACAAGCTGTCTTCGAATATTTTCACTAGATGTCCCTGGCACGGTGTCCGCCCCAAAAAGTCAAGCATGTGATGATGATATCGGGTTCAAGTAGCTTACCATGCGTATAGCCGTATACCATCGATACAAGCATGCAAAAAAAATATTCATACATGTGCACTCGATTACGATTAATTGGCTTCGAATATACGCAAGATACCTTGGTGATTTACGCGATGTGCACGAACTCGATCTAGGGTCTTCCTTCTTTTTATGGCAGACTGTGTTTCCTTCGGTACGGCACTAGGCGATTTCTCGCTGGTGAACAAGGTTTTCTTCTTCTCCCGAGACCTTCTCTGACGCTCCGCACTCATCCGTCGTTTTCTCGCAGATGGACGCTCAGGTGGGCCACTTAGTGGATTGTCTTTTAGGGAGGTGGCGGGAGTGGAAGCGGGGCCGGAAGGTCCAGAATCTGCAGGCGACTTCTCGCTGGTGAACAAGGTTTTCTTCTTCTCCCGAGACCTTCTCTGACGCTCCGCACTCATCCGCCGTTTTCTCGCAGATGGACGCTCAGGTGGGCCACTTAGTGGATTGTCTTTTGGGGAGGTGGCGGGAGTGGAAGCGGGGCCGGAAGGTCCAGAATCTGCAGGCGACTTCTCGCTGGTGAACAAGGTTTTCTTCTTCTCCCGAGACCTTCTCACACGTTCCGCATTCAACCGTCGCTTGATGGCCGATGGGCGTTCAGGTGGTGTATTCGTTGGCGTCGACATTGAGGAAGACTTGGGGGTGGGTTCCCCCAAGTCCAATGTCAAGGTGAAATCGTTGGTGCGATAATTATGTAGTTCATGTGGACTTTAAATGTTCACCTCACCTGCGACACACCGACACAAAACATGAGCAACCATAAAGCCTCCTATATAGGCTGAATTTCAGCTCATGTATAGCCTCATGGCTGAATTTTAGCTCATGTCATAATTACGCTGAATTTCAGCTCATACATAGCCGCATACATAGGCTGAAATTCAGCTCATATATAGGCTGAATTTCAAGTCATATATAGCCTCCTATATAGCCTGAATTTCAGCACATATATAGCCTCATACATAGGCTGAAATTCAGCTCATATATAGGCTGCTGAATTTCAGCTTATATATAGGCTAAATTTCAGCTCATATATAGGCTGAATTTCAGCTCATAAATACGCTGAATGTATAGGGTGAATTTCTAAATACGCTGAATTTCAGTTCATATATGACGCGGCATACTCACGACGAAGCAAAAGGGTACATAGACGACGACATGATATGCCACGCGCGAGAACAACCCAAAGGGCGGGAGCATAACTCCGATCACGCGCGCGGCATACGCACGACCAAGCAAAAGGGTACATAGGCGACATGATATGCCACGCGCGAGAACAACCCAAAGGGCGGGAGCATAACTCCGATCACGCGCGCGGCATATGCACGACGCGCGGCATACGCACGACCAAGCAAAAGGGTACATAGGCGACATGATATGCCACGCGCGAGAACAACCCAAAGGGCGGGAGCATAACTCCGATCACGCGCGCGGCATACGCACGACCAAGCAAAAGGGTACATA
>LGRX02008076.1:0-36294 GCA_001247695.2 Cymbomonas tetramitiformis | reverse complement strand
GCGCGCGGATTTTCCAGAGGTCCAAAATTCTCATGTTGAAAAAGTAGTAAAAATTTACCAAAATCTTTTGAAATTTTGCAAAAATGACAACCACTTTTTGATGAATTTCCAAATTTGGTATTTTGCGGCCTCCAAGAAATCCGTGCGCGCGTGTGTATAGGGGGTGTCGATGCCATGGATTTTCCCGCAGGTCCAAAATTCCTCATATTGAAAAATAGTGAACTTTACCAAAATCTTGAAATTTTGCAAAATGACAACCACTTTTGATGAATTTCCAACTTGGTATTCTCTATGGCCTCCAAGAAACTATGTGTGCGAACAAAGGGGTGTCGAGCACGCGCGGATTTTCCAGAGGTCCAAAATTCCCATCTTGAAAAATGAGAGAACTTTACCAAAATTTTCTGAAATTATGAAAGATTTTCATTCACCTTTTGGTGAAATTTTAAAATTTGTATTTTATGGCCTCCAAGAAATCCGTGCGCGCGTGTGTATAGGGGGGGGTGTCGAGCGCGCGCGGATTTTTCAGCAGTCCAAAATTCTCATCTTGAAAAGATTGTAGAAATTTATCGAACTTTTCTGAAATTTTGCAAAGTTGATAACCACTTTTTGATGAATTTTCAAATTTGGTATTTTGCGGCCTCCAAGAAATCCGTGCGCGCGTGTGTATAGGGGGGGGTGTCGAACGCGCGCGGATTTTCCAGAGGTCCAAAATTCTCATATTGAAAAAATAGTAAAAATTTACCAAAATCTTTTGAAATTTTGCAAAGTTGACAACCACTTTTTGATGAATTTCCAAATTTGGTATTTTGCGGCCTCCAAGAAATCCGCGCGTGTGCGAACAGGGGGTGCCGAGCACGCGCGGATTTTCCAGAGGTCCAAAATTCCCATCTTGAAAAATGAGAGAAGTTTACCAAAATTTTCTGAAATTATGAAAGATTTTCATTCACCTTTTGGTGAAATTTTAAAATTTGTATTTTATGGCCTCCAAGAAATCCGTGCGCGCGTGTGTATAGGGGGGGGTGTCGAACGCGCGCGGATTTTCCAGCAGTCCAAAATTCTCATCTTGAAAAGATTGTAAAAATTTATCGAACTTTTCTGAAATTTTGCAAAGTTGATAACCACTTTTTGACGAATTTTTAAATTTGGTATTTTGCGGCCTCCAAGAAATCCGCGCGTGTGCGAGGGGGTGTCGACGCGCGCGGATTTTCCAGAGGTCCAAAATTCCCATCTTGAAAAATGAAAATTTACCAAAATTTTCTGAAATTTGAAAGTTTTCACCACCTTTTGGTGAATTTTAAAATTTGTATTTTATGGCCTCCAAGAAATCCGTGCGCGCGTGTGTATAGGGGGGGGTGTCGAGCGCGCGCGGATTTTCCAGCGGTCCAAAATTCTCATCTTGGAAAAATTGTAGAAATTTATCGAACTTTTCTGATTTTTTGCAAAGTTGATAACCACTTTTTGATGAATTTTCAAATTTGGTATTTTGTGGCCTCTAAGAAATCCGTGCATACGTATGCATGGGAGGGGTGTTGAACACGCGTGGATTTATTTGGCGAGTGGGAAGAGGTTACACAAAAAATATGATCGACGTATACCTTTTTTCAAAAATCAGAGGACTTCACTTAATATATCATGAAAAAATCTGACATTAAGGGATTCATGAAAGTTGTTGTGTATATAAATATGTATACGTATAGATTCAGCCATTTATGCAAGAAGATTGCTATACATGTATATATATATATTTTTTTACGGGAAATATATGTCATCTATATGAATGATATACTTTATTGTATGTTATAATAGTATTTTGCAAAAAATGATTTGTGTGTTATATGCACAACTCATGTAAGACGTTTTGAATCCGACTTGCCTTATATATCTGTGACAAATACGTAAGACGTTTATCGACCGCTCTATTTGAAATTTGTTTTGAATCGAACACATTACCAGCTGAACATATGACATATGGATATCGTTGAAAATGAAAACAATGACATTATGGTTGACGTGCCAGAACAACCGCACGCTTATGTTGATAAGAAAAGAAACCTTGATTTACCTCAAGAACTGCAATCTACGATGGGTAACCTCGTTAATTGTGCAATATGCTGTGATTTGATGAAGAATCCACACATTTTATTATGCGGACACAGTTTTTGTGCCTGTTGTATATATCGTTGGCTCTTGACAAAAAATATGCATACCGACCCACGTTGTCCAATATGTCGTAGCACAGTGAGGGCAATGCCTGTACCAAATGTGTGTCTGAGATCTATTATAGATAAGTTTGAATGGAATCCGATAGCAAACGAGCAGACGTCCTCAGACATGCAAGATGAGGAGATGACGATTCTGCATAATTCAGTAAAAAAAATACACTCAAAAAATTTTGGATATACTCAAGAGCAAACTGTTAACTATTGGAAGATGCGTTATACACGGGCAGTCCAACAACAAACTGTACAGCAAGCTGACCATACGTCCAATCAAAATACGTCTGATGCTCGCAATGAAGATTTGCGATTCGCAACACTTTGTCCAACCGAAATGGTTACAAAAGTAGGGAATATACGCAATGCTCGCTATATGAACAGACGTCGATTGCAAAGTGTACAAGACCAGCTTGCGGAAGTGGAAAAACCTAATTATCGGATAGGGTTTTTGTGGTATGAAATGCAAAATCCTGTTACATGCTATTTGTGCAATCGACGCATAAACGCAAAACGTGAATACTACGTAGTGAATAACCAATTGCCTTTACGCGATGATAACGAGCCAACGGCGTCTCATTTGTGTTGCTTTAAGCGACACGCTCCATCAGTGTTAAAGACAATGAATCAGCCCGTCCATTTTGATTATTTTACGCTAAGCAGCAGGCAGATAACATATGTACGCAGAGAGATACGTTCGATAAGTTGATAGTAAGAAAGCATGAAGTTTGCAGTGTTGAAACTTTGTATACAATTATTTTGAAATAGAAGTACACTAAATGTTACATTATTTGTAACATGGGTCATTTATGTTAATCCCGCAGGTTCAATATGATGTGTTGTCAAGATTTGCAGTTGCTGATACGTGTTGTACGCGCGCTTTCGATAGCGCCATGTACATATAGTTACTCATTATGCTATGTCCTAAGGAAAAACAAAGATGGTCAAGGGCGTGAGCATATTGAAAACGATGGCAAACAGTTGGTTGTTGAATATAAACGCTGAAAAGCAAAAGGAACAACGCTCCGTGTATCCATATGCCCATTAGGAATGTAATAGCGCATGTATTCACTTCACGTACACGTGGTCGTGGCATAAGTATAACGTGCGTCACAATGACCATCGCGTTTAAAGTTGGCCGCATCTCGTATACCAAATTAATGTGAGGCACGATCGCCACCAAGACAAATCCTAATGTGGCGTCTCCAATAATTTCGGCCTTTGCGCTGTTGCATATACGTACCGCTGCGTGGTACATGCATGCAATTTGCATAATCAAGGGACCGTAGTCTTCATCTTTTTTATGCGATCTCATAACATCCGCAGTCACTACAAACCAGATGTAGATGGTCATCAAGAAAGATACGGGTAATCTATGTTTATTTGGAACTGATTTGTTGTGGTAGTCATAGAACCAAGCGGTTATACGTACTGTTATTATGGTAACAAGCGCGCAATCGATTAATCGTAAAGCGAATATATGTGTTGTGTGATTTGCAAAACTCACTACACTCAGACAAACAAAATAACCGATGTACCATACTGGCAGTTGAAAGTATGCGCCGCAGAATGCGGGAACAGCGATCAACACGCTGCTGAACCCGCTTATGGGATCGGTAAGTCCATGCCACCATGTATGTACGATGGTTAAGTCCTCTTTCGAGTTATCGGACAACGTTTGATACATTTCGCATTCGTCGCTAGTGGCGCCTGATGTGTACATAAAAAAAATGGGTATAGGTCTTAGCCAGTATGCACAAACGTACAATGTCAAAACCCACGCTACCGTTGTGAGTCCTAGTGTCATTAAGACCCAAAAAGTAGTAGATGTATAACTTAAAGATATATACAACATGGGTTGCGCAACCGGTGCATCTTTCCATTTATTGGACGACATGAATGAATCCTTTTTAAGGTATTGGTCTATACTATGTATAACATGCTATCAGAAAACATAGTCTACATATGAGAACGGAATGTAGGCGCCCTTTGTACGCTCTAAAAAAGTTTATAGCTCACGAAATGATCTTTGACATCTTATTCAGGAACAATATCATTTGTATACTAAAGAGGCGTAGATGTGTATATATATATATATATTTCATGGTAAAGCGTGTACGTGTTATCCACCGTACCATTTTTTTCATTTTGATAAATGTAAAAGACATGCATAGATTTATGCATGTTTGTATTCGGTATTAGCCATCGACTGTACATATCAAAATAGGTGGCGCGTCGATTTACGCTCAGTACAAATCTCATATAGAAGTGTGTTGGAGATTACTTCTGTAATATCTAGAAGTGCGTATACTAGTACAAGATACGGACGTAGTAAAAACATACATGCGTAATCCGGATTTTAACTCGTTGAGTCGATCACTTCGCGCCGTTAGAGCGTGGAGGATACGTAGAGATCGTGCTGCTCGAAATGTTTACGCTCGTGCACGCGAAACAAAAAATCATCGTAATAAAATGAAGAATATGCCTTTTGCTAATGATCAGCAACAGGAAACCCCCAAAAAAGTGGATCACGCAAATAATGGTACAGTCCGCACTGATTTGGCGTTCTGGCGTGTTACACCTGTCAATACAACACAATGGAAAATTCCGGACATCCGCTTGGAGATCACGCAACAGATCGGTGATGCCGTACTCATATGCCGCGGTAGACATAAAGGAACAAAAGTGGAGCCGTTACTGAAAGGCGAAGTAGCTCCGTTTTATATGAAGTTAGAATCAAAGACGGAAGATGACAATCCGAAAAGAAACATAAAGTATTGGGAATGGCAGAAACAGGTCTATCTTGTTGTGTCGGTGTCACCAAAAAGCACGCTTTTAACTGATTATACACTTCGTAGAATCTAGAATGGCTATCACAATATGCAGCGTATTTCCAATAATTTCTACTTACTTGACGAGTATGTATGTTTCTATACATCATTCATAGCGTTGTTGTTATTTTCTGGTTTCTTTGTATTAATGTATGTATTCAGACCCCGCAAAAACGCTTTACCAGGATTCTTCCCATATTCGACTACGTTCCATAAGAATTGAGAAGACATCGCAGTGAGGAACATGACGGAAGCTAATTTATATACTTGATCTGTGTGTTGCGGAATACAAGATCTCCATTGTTCATCGTAGTAATAATTAGGATCGTGAAGCAGTTTCCCATGCGCGAACGAACGTAAGGTGTCAAACGGGAATACATACAGATACGCCCACGTGATGGTGGGGAATACTAGGCAACCCATTATAATCAGCGTTTCCATATGTCTGCATAGTATACTTACGTACTTAAGGCATCGAGAGGATTGTTCATGGGATACACACGACCCGCAACATCCAATGGAACAAAAAGACGCGGACAGTCTCTTGTTGCCCACATAAGTTGTAGGCGTTGTGTGCTTATTTTCTTGCTGCGCACGACAAACTGTAAAAAGTGCGTACGTAGAATCAAAAATACAATCGTACGGGGGCCAGATGGATTTGATTCCAATATGCATTAATGTGAAAGAAAGAAAACTGACTGTGCAAATGTTAAAATCTTTCATAAGACGTCCTTGCTTACTCAGCCAAGCATCGGGACAGCTTTGAAAGTCATCCTCAAAATCTACACTTCTTTTCAGCAACAGCGCCGAGCATATTAGAGAGATCACGTGAAACACGATTCCACCAAAACAATTTATGATCACGACCAATTGCGTATGGTCGCACATAGATGAGACGACAGCGTAGCAGTTTTGTAGGTTACACTGGACATCTTCATCCGTGCGAACCTTCTTTACATTTTTGTCTTTGCTGCGATTCTGTAATGTTTCTCTGTTTGAACTGCTCATGACGCCGCACTTTTTCGGATCCGCGGATATTCCGCGGTATAGGTGTAACTGCTTTCTCTCTAAACACTTTTGCTCACAATTATGTCTTAGTATATACATGTATATATATATATGTTTACATATGTATATCCAAAAGTTTTTTTATGATACGCAAGAAGTTCCTGAGTAGCGATATGCACAAAAAATCATGCGTTACGTGTAGTCGATCGAAAGGACGTTTTGATTAATACTCAAAAAGACATAGCCTTAACAAAGCCAAAAACTCACAATTATGACCGACAAAGTACGACGCGCCGTTCTCGTGTCCTCTTCACTATCCAGCACTCAAAAAACAGCTGGCAGCACAGAACTGATCGCTTTGTATTCTGCGCTTCGGGATTCGGCTGATCAAAAGATCAGACTTGGGCGTTACAGAACTTCCGATATCGCTTTGCGTGACCTTTTGTATTCGGAGTACATAAGTCGGGAACACGCGATCATCACTCTGAATGATGACACAAATCGATGTGATTTCGAAATTTGTGATGTAGGAAGTAAAACCGGTACATTTGTGAATGGAAAAAGGTTGGCACAAGGTGAATATACGCGATTAGAGCATGGACACAAAATTCAATTTGGTATTTATTTTGATTCACAAAGGCAGCAAGTTCGTTTTTTGTTTACGTATTATTTTTATACATACAACGAACAAGCTGCGGATGATCGAGAATGCGAGATCGAAGATGTTGATATGCGGAAGGAATCAACCTGCGTGATATGCACGGAACTTCTGACAGGAGCTCACAGTTTGGCGTGCGGACACGTATTTTGCGGTGAGTGTATTTTCAATTGGTGGCGATGCGCTACGCACAAGAGCTGTCCAACATGCCGCGATGACAAAGGTATTCTTATAGAGAACTGTATGATAGACCGGTTTATTTGTAATAAGTATTATCCATCCATGACGACCGAAGAGCGCGAACGACGACGAGATAAATTGTTTATGATGAAAATTCGAAAAATAGGAGGAATCTCAAAATCGAACCACCATAATCTGGCAAGACAGTTGCGACATCGCAATCATGCGCAGACGCGACCCAACGCTGAGCGTCGCAGTGAAAACAATAGTCCAAATGCGGTATAATTATAACACTATATTAGTATATTGACATTCGGTGCAAAAGTGTCCATGTTTACATGTGCATTATTATTTTTGTGCTTTAGATAATGTGTCGATCGAATGTACGCATTATTAAGATACAGCGCATAATATAATAGTCAATTTGCCTTTTAACGATAATAAAATCATGCAACGACTTCCCGCTCTGAGATCGCTCAAGGCTAGCGCGATTCCATCAAAAAGAAGATCACAGCACATTCGAATACAAAGTCTTTTACAGAGAAGCGGGTTGGATATCACCACGGACGCCTTGTGCTCAAATTGTATATCTTACAGTACCGCTAATACAACATGTAAAGGCGCCCCTGGAATGTGGCGTCTTTTTGTATCAACCGTGCTGAGCATTATTGTGGAAGAAGCTTCCATCGAAAGTGTAGAAAATATGCATAATGTTGTATGCATCTACAACATGCGAAAAAGATTGCGTGCTTTTCTTGAAAGAACGATCGCTTTGGATATGGCATTTCGTTCTTGCGATGAGCGGTTGGAAGCGTTTAATGATATGCTCGACAGATTATGTTGTCTTTTAATATTTCATGCAATGGGAGTGCATATAGATAATGCATCGGAAGAGGTGGATGTGATAGGCAAGGATGTGTACAAGAAAGAGTCTTTACGAGTGGGCTTGGGAGTGATCGATCGAAAACCCACAAGCTTTTCGTGCAACATTACGCACTTACCCAAATGTTGCGGTTCGGCGTCCATCCGCAAAAGATCGCATTCAGAGATGGAAGACGTATCTAAGACATCTTCTTGTGATACGCGCATCGATGTTAACAGCTTCTCCCGTGACAGAATATATCAAGGTTTGTTATCTTATGGAGAGTGTATTTGCTTCAAGTCCGTCGGAAACGTCAAAAATTGGTTACACAAAATACCAGCCCGTATATCAAGCTTGGCTTGCAACTTGATGATGAGTGCGCAAAAGCGACAATATAAGAGCACTAAGGCGCGATCCAGAGTCCACGAAGAGCCCTGCCCAGAGATCTTAGTTGTCCGTTATAAAAAAATGACAGCTATCAACCCCAGATTGGATGCTTTCCTAAAAACTCATCTGAAAATTATGCAGAATATGGATAACATGAACGTCCATTTTATGCTGTATACGTTACCTATGAAATCACAAGAAGGTATGGACTATTTCAATGCTTTGAGGCATACCATTTCTATTCTCAATCTCGAACAGCTTCGAACCGCGACATGGAAAACCATGAGAAACATCGATTTCTACGCGGAAAGTATGAAACAAATGATAAGCGTAGACCAGGTTCGATCCGATATTTCATTCGCTTCTCCTCACAGCAATAAGTACCTCAATTTTTGTAGTATCAACACATTGGCGTGCACAGACAATGAAACAATCAAATGCATCTATAGTTTTCTTCAGCAGACAAAATCAGGAGGCTCGCACGTGGAACTCTTTGGTGACTTGTTTGGAGACTATATAGATCACGGCGTTTTGGATAAACATCTGCAAAGCGCGGAATGCCTTGTGGATAGCAAGCGTTTTGTTACGTGTACCAAAAGCAGCGAGATCGCGGATGAGACAGGCGATGACATCATTACGGAGTTGCAAAAAGAGATTGCTGACATTTTTATCGCTACGTTTTCTGCACCTTTCGTACAGAACGCTGTAAACTTGTTTTTGCAAATCTTTGTGGATGCAGACTCTGCGTTACAGACATCAGCGAGTTCAAGTAAAACTATCAATGAAGACAAACTGAAACAAGATTTGATATTGACGCTAACGCTCGCTCGTGTCAAGCAGATGATAATTGCTGAAGCATGACATATTAGAAGCGATGTTAAAAACATTAAAGAATAAAAGACCTATATTTGCGTGAGATAGATTTTAGCTGATGACTGTATTGGAGCGTCGATATTTTTTAAGGGTTTGAACTCTGTAGAATGCTATAGCAGTGCTGACAGATAGGTTTCTTGTACGAGTTTTACAGTCAATACGCAACAATGATATTATGGGGATTATAAAGAATGTAATGTAAGATTTGGGCATCTATTAAAAGTCGACCTTCAATAAGTACATATTACTTGAAGCGGTTCAGCAGGGATCGTTTATGCCGAAAGCGTTTTGGTAAGCGGATCTTCTTAAAGGGCTGCGAAACGTATTCGTACATACTCATTTTCATATTATCCGTTGCGGCGTAAATAAAGTTCCACACTATGTGCCAAGAAAATGTACCAACCATAAAAGCGGCAGAAGCGAAAAAAAGTAAGAAAGTAATAAAAAATCCAGATAGCATGAAAGTCCATTGGAAATCCTTTTCCTCTTTACATCGCGTAGCATTCATTTGCGCTTCGTGAATGATCGCCTTGCAATCTTCTTGCGTTGAAGGAACCATTGTTATAACAGGCGTCGCGGATGGTGTGTGAGACTCTTATTGCGTTGAGGGATCCATTCCCATAACAGACGCCGTGGATGGTGCGTGAGACCTTTCTTGCGTTGAAGGAACCATTGTTATAACAGGCGTCGCGGATGGTGTGTGAGACTCTTCTTGCGTTGAGGATCATTCCATAAGGACGCCGTGGATGGTGCGTGAGACCTTTCTTGCGTTGAAGGAACCATTGTTATAACAGGCGTCGCGGATGGTGCGTGAGACTCTTTTTGCGTCGAGGGACCCATTCCCATAACAGACGCCGCGGATGGTGCGTGAGACGGATATGATGTCGGTATGTACGTATGACGAACCTCAGAACGATCAACGCACATGCTCAGCTTTGTTTCCAATACCCTAATACGATCTTTTAAAGATGTGTATTCATCGTCACATTCAAAATGCATATTTTCTTTATTTTTTATATGTGCATCATGATTCTGTTCCCAAGTTTCCAATATATGTTGGTAACGAGCGGACTGTTTTAAATAGTTGTCATCGCACAACGAGAATGTTTGTGCAAAAAGCAAACTGACTAATACATAATTCATATAGTTGGCGTACAGGCATCGCTTTACTATTTGCATAACGATAAACTTTGTAGCTGTACCGTTTTTGTGTGTACGTCAACGCTGTATTGAACACAAACATGTGCAGAAATGTGTTATTTACACGCGACTCTATTGTCATACAACATCATAAAAAATACATGTCTATATAGATATACATATATATATATTACATATTGTCGAGATTTTACGCATATATACTACGTTTTTATGAAAAGTGATGTTGGCAGCGGTCGTCCTTAGGAGGCAAAGCGTGCCGTCGTTCTTACAGTATGTGTCGATCGAACGTGCATATATATAACATACACGATTGTGCGTGTAAACATATTTCTTTATGGCTCTTCACAATATTCTGCGACATCAAGAACTACTGCGCGTGGAGCTGCACTTCCGTGATATATTCGTAAATAAAAAGTATCAACATATCTATAGAAGTGATGTTGACGAGCTATTGTTTGGGAAAAAGGATTCCGCACATCATTTGCCTGGACTGTATCATCACTTTGAAGCTTTGCGCCCGGTGTCTCGCATAGATGTCCTTGCCGGAGCACGATGCTTTCAAGAAATAGTAAAGGGAGTCCGTCGATTGTGCGCTCTGCTTCCTGATATCGCAGAGCTTCGTACAGATTTGTACAGCTTAGAACTGTGCGAACTCCTGGTTCATTCTGACATTCACGAAAAAAATACACCTTCGCCTTATAAAGTAGGAGTCGCCGGTGGAAATCTGAACAGAATTTTGCTGTATTAAATCACGCTTGCGGTAACAGTGTATATATGTTTTTGTATTCATTTTTTTCATAGTTTTGATGCATGATATTTTGTATTTGTACTGCGCACCCGCGCGTTTCGATGATGCGTCAAGGTCACCAAATGGAGACGCCTTTAAACAATCTTTTAAGTTTTTAGAGAGTTAGGATTACGCGCCGGCGCGGAATGTCGACACGCGTCATGGTAGATATGATGCAAACTCACCTATGGCAAACGCACATCGAGCTGCATTTAAATTGCAACGACTTCGCTTTGCTCCGCATGACATGCAAATTCGCTAGACGTCGATATTCCCAAAACGTGGTACTGTGGCCTCATAAAGTGATGGTCGCGAGTCCTGAAGCGTTTATATTTGTTAAGGGCTTAATGCTTTCCTACGAAGAATCTCGTTACTTGTATTATCGATGTTTTATAGACTTGTGCGAATGGGCGGTGCGGGATGGTAATCTTTGTATGGTACGCTACTTTAAAGAGATCGGTGCGCCTTGGTCTCATAGCATATGCGAAACGGCAGCAAAATATGGCCAATTTGCGTGTTTGGCGTACGCTCGCGCGCATGGATGTGAGTGGAGCGAAAAAACATGCGAAGAAGCCGCAAAACATGGGCATCTACGCTGCCTGCAGTACGCTCGTTCAAACGACTGTCCATGGTCTCAACGTACTTGCAACGCCGCTGCAGCGAAAGGTCATCTGGATTGTTTGAAGTACGCGCGAGAAAATGGATGTCCGGTGTCCACAAATATCGCAACCATCGCCGCTCTGAACGGACAGGCAATTTGTTTGAAATACATCCTTGAAAACTGCGCTGCCATAGACAAATCGCTTGCGTGCGCCGTATCCGCTCAGAATGGTCATCTGCAGTGCCTTATCTACGCTCGCAAGTACGACTGCCCGTGGAACCGTACTGTATGCGAAAGAGCCGCTTTCCATAACCAAGTAGCATGCCTCAAGTATGCTAAAAAAAATGGTTGTCCGTGCAGCACGTACGCTTGTGAGCTAGCGGCGCTTAAGGGAAATACCGATTGCTTGCGCTTCATGTTGGAAAACGGATTAAGGGCCACGCAAAAAACATGCGAACTCGCTGTGTCCGGAGGACATATGGACTGCTTGCGACACGCTCATGACAGCATTGGAACATTCTCGGATGCGGTGTGTCGTATCGCTTCAGCAAAAGGAAATCTGGAATGTCTTCAATACGCTCATACCAAAGGGTATGTTTTTTCCAAAAATATATGCAACACGCTCGCAAAATACGGACACCTAGATTGCTTAAAGTTCTTGGCGAAAATAGGATACTCGTGGGATGAGTTTACTTGCGATATAGCGGCTCACAAAGGACACCTCGACTGCTTAAAGTTTCTACACGAAGAAGGATGTACCCTCAGAATGGAAACATGTCTTGCGGCGGCAATATCGGGACACTTGCACTGTTTACAATATATCTACTGTGAGACACGAGCGGCCGGTTGCCCGTGGCACGAACGCGTATCTAAAGCTGCAGCCTCCAACGGCCACATACGCTGTCTTAAATTTTTACACGTAAACGGATGTCCGTGGAATGAACGCGTATGCGAGTCCGCTGCCGAGCGAGGTCATCTAGAGTGTTTGATGTACGCGCACAAACACGGTTGTCCATGGACCGAACGGGTGTGCGAAGTCGCCGCTCAAGAAGGGCAAGCGCATTGTTTACAATATGCTCATAAAAACGGGTGTTCTTGGACTGCGCGTGTATGCGAACTGGCAGCCGTTAATGGCCGTCTGGATTGCCTTCGATATGCCAAAAAGAATGGATACACGTTTAGCAATGTTCTACGCATGCTAGCGGCGCAAAAAGGACATTGGCACTGTGTGGATTATATGATCTGCTGCGAACATAAAAAATAAAAGATCGTAACGCGTTATAAAAAGGGGCCGTATCTTATATATTATGCTGTTTGTATGTAAAATCGTTCATGACAAATAGGATACAATACTGTCGATCGAATAGACCTCATTACGTAAAAAACGTACACGCACAACGCTCATCCGTTCAGAAGATGTCATCGGATCGCGTAGATGCTCCGGTGAAGGGAAACGATACGCTTGGTCCTTGTTGTACGCCCTTAAGAATAAATCAGCTGGATGATGCGATCGATAACGCAAACGTTCGCGCCCTGCGTACGCGCAATATGAAAAGTGTTGTCGGACGTATGATAAGAGATAGTTTTCAACGTACCATACTAAAGGTGCATGCTCAGTTGAACTTTGATAAATGCAGTCCCAGCATGATCTACAATCTGCAAAAGGCAATTTTAAACCCAGCGCAGCATCATCATCTGGCTGAATACGCATTTGAGTGGCTTGTACATTCCTATCGATACGCGCAAAGGATGAATTCTTTAAACAGATCGGCTTACTTCTTGTATAAGTACAGCGACGGCGGTTGGACAGAAAATTGTTGTGAAGAGGAAATGTATTATACTTTACAATCTTGGCTGGTACTTTTATTGACTTCCATTTCTTCCGATGAGCATTGGGGACTGGTGCGTAGCACAAAAATCATTCGAGGTGTTGCGGATAAGATATCTCGCACTTCGCGTAGATGGACGAAGCAGCAGGTATTTCAAACATTGGTTTCTCGAAACAGCGAATGTAAGCTGATTATGAAGGGCTTTTCGGTTTTGCTGAACAACGTCGCCAAAGAGTCTTATTTTTTCCGTTTCACTATAGCGGTCAACCGAGTTATGAAAACGTCTTTCAAGTACACTCAATTACACCTTCCCAGTCCAGCGCAGTTTTCTGTTATTTTACACGAAGACGATACTGTGGATTCTGATGACTCGTCAGAAGCGCACCATCTTGAAGGTGCCAAATCTTGATAATCAAACCAACCCATCAGTAAGTATGCGCTGTATTCGCGAAATTCTGTTATCTCTTTAAGCAGCTGCTGCTCGCAATACGCCAACAATTTTATACTCCAACACCTTGCGATGTACTTATTGGTTAGCGCCTTTACAGGAAATATTTTTAAATATTCTCTGATATGAGCGTACTGAAATCGGCGCGTCGCTTGCCTCAAATAAAAGTCTACAGAAGGACTGCGCACATGTTTTATGCCATTCAAAATACAAACACCGAACAAGTTTTCTAGTACGCATATTCCGTAACTCACTTGTAAGTACTGGTCCAAACTCTCGTCCAATTTTTTTTTGAAATAAGTAAAATTTTTTATGTAATGATCTAAGAATCGTAATTGCTTAAAGTGTACATACAAAGGAGCTTTCGAATATGTTTGAATCATAAACAACGAAGAAAAGTGCGCATCGCTAAAATCTATATCCTCTTTGCACACTTGTAATTTACTATGCAACAACTTTGTATTATGTTCCCAGCATGGCATCGTGATATTTTTCAAAAAGGTGTCTCCATAGGTCCACAAGTTTCTTATAGCAGTATTCGAAAAGTCATGACAAGGTAATTTCAAATGCCTTTTTTTGATTTCTTCTACGGTTGCTATCTTCCATTGCGTATATAACACACAAACCACTTCAACGGTGTCCATCACGTTCAGCAAATTTGAAACAGGTAGGTGATTACCAAACAGAAACTCCGTTTTGAAATACCAGTCTACCCATAATGAATATTCACAACAGCCTAATTTGTAGGTGTCCGTAATACTATATTGTTCATAAGTGGACGTGTCAAACAGACTTATATGCAATTCTTTATGCCATAAATCCTCCGCTAATTTATAAATATGGGTACGGTATGACGTAAACTGTTCCTCTTCTACAGCTGCGAAACAGAATTGAGCAAAACTTCGCAAACGTTTATGGTTCACCTTGTCCATCTCAAATTCGATATATACAACTTTGTGCAACAAAAGCTTTTCTCAACTTGTCTAGGGGTAAAAAACATAATCGTAATTCATATAGGCGATGTCCTACAATACGAAACGTTGTCAGAGTCGATACGTTTGATAAGGATCATGTTTATATCATGCCAAAGTCGAGAAACGCAAGCGACAGCGTCCATAACTCGGTGCCGTTGATGGAATTCGATTTATCAGAATCTGCCTCATGAAACCATTGCAGCACACGCGGTGAACGTATATCAATATTTTTTATTGGAATATCAAAGCCCTTCATCAGCGTGTTGACCTCCGTTTTAGCGTAGATGTGTCGATTTATGAATGTCTCAAAAGGATTGCTCTCTGTGTTGTATACCTTCAATATTTGATGCATCGAAGGTGACTCTTGCTCCGCATCGTTCAATTTTTCTTTGATATACGACAAGTCTTTATTCGGTTTTGATGTTTTCCTCCAATAACATCTATCGCACGCATCTACAATGGCATCGCATGTTTCCCGCAAAGCGTATATGTCGTTATATATGTAGCATTTTTCATTTTGCTGGGAAAATGAAAACACGCTACACATCGCGCCCTGCAAACATTCTTCGTTACACTTAATCGTGTTCGATATATGTTCTCCCGCGAAAGCCACAGCATAATCCGCATCGTATACGTTGCAGTAACCGGCAAACTCGAATACGTCATCCTCAAAGTCGTGTAATAGTCCATCGAACGTTTCGTTCTTGTGCGTTCCTTGAGGAGTGGGTTTTATATCGTCCTCTCGTATATCGTTCTTATCCAAATATATGTCAGTCGAATACTCGTACCATTCTTCTCTATTTGTAACCGACGCAACAAGATTTTGATATTCGTCATATAATTTTGATGATTCCTTAACGTGGTGAGGCTCCGCATTTTGCGTATTCGTGTCTATCAGGAAAGAAACATTACAGGCTTTTTTTACCGCGTTCAAGTTGTTACATCGAGGATTGAGAGAGTAACATTCTTCAATATCACAGAATTCAGACAGATACTCACATATACTTAACTCTTGTTCGCAACTCTCATTTGTTACATCCGTGTCAAACTTTGTTGTGTCGTACTGCGCCAAGTGTCGTTTTGCAACACTTGTTGAAATGATAGTGAACGACCAGTATAGCGCATATATAACGTTCTTATTCTTCATAGTTATGTCCGTATTGGGGTGAACAACATACTGATTGATGTATTTATACGTTGTTGTCTTGTCTACGCGGATGGATCAATTTTCACCCTAATGACTATTACTAATTACTAGAAAATATGTATGTTTTTGACCAATCGCCCCTAAACGTGCACACATATCTATCGGTGACCATTTATCAGCAAAACTAGGATGGCGGCAGAATTTTTTATTCAATATTTTCTAAAGTCTACTAATTTCTTTGTACGCGTAGATCAATTTTTATTCTGATGAATATACGTATGATTTGCAACTAAAAAAACTAAACAGCATACAGGATATTATAAATAGCGTGATACATGTATCCTCTATTGCTAACTCCATAGTTTCTAGGAACGACTTATTACCTTTATACAATAAAAAAATGTCCTGCGCTATATTACCCGCAAATGAAGCGATCAACTGGGATCCACAGCAGCAGTCGTTTCAATGTAAAAACCTTGAAGAATTTCACAGCATGGGTAGATTTACATATTGGGTAGATGTTATTGAAGCACAACAAACTACATATAAGCAGAATGTAATGGATGTATGGTGTCCAAAGGCCATCAAGTACGTATCCCAAGATGACAAGTCAATTCAAGGTGAATACATTTTTGAAGAATTGATACATAGAAGAAATTCGATATTTATATTTGGAGTACATGATGTGATTGTCGCAAAATATAAGCACCATACAGATGAGCCCGCTAATGGATTCTCACAGTTGATGGTAAAATTCTTTGTGAGCGTGGAAGAGGACGGAATGGATATATGTAAGATTATAGATTCTTTTACAGTCACTCGCGGACGAATTATGAAAGATTTTGACAAAGATTGGTGCAGTAAAAAAAATCCTTGCAACTCTGTGTTTGCGCCGTTCACCTCAGTAAAGATTAGTGGTGGAAAGTTATTTGAATATCCTAAGGATGAGGATAAGGATAAGAATAAGAATACACTTTTTTACGCAAAGAATTGTCAACTTGCTCATATACAGCAGGAATTCTTTTTAGGAATTATTATTATGCCAGTGTTTGTGAAAACGTTAGATAAATTCATAAAGGATGCAGTACAACACAAACAGTATCCAGGCGACGAACAGATTTATATATGGACGGCGATCAAATTGGCAAAGCTTTTGAATTGCATACTGGACCAGAATATGTGCTATTTTGATTTCAAGGCGCCGAATATTGCATTATGGAGCAACTCGGATAATGAATTACAGCTTACATTTATCGACTTGGATTCTATAGATAATATTGGAAAAAATATATACTTTTCAACCTATCCACATCCTGATACTACGTATGAATGCCAAAACAGTGAGGATATGTGTGAATCTTCTTGTGTAGTGCATCATATTTGGTGGTCTTTGATGTGCACATTGCTGGACATAAATGAAACGCACAAGGATTACCGTTTTTCATGGTTAAAATCAAAAAATCGTTGTAATAGAAATGCAGATATAACAAAAGATTTATTCTTAAAAAAGGAAACAGAATCATTGGAACTTTACCAAAAAGACTTACCCGAGAATTTACAGGATGCATTGTGGACCACTTACGAGAACTTACGCGAAATTGAACTTGACAAAAATGGTAACCTTATCGCAATGAATGACGCTATGAAGGTCAATATACAAAAAAATATTGAAGAGTTTATTACGACTATGAATCCGTTTTGTTTTGTATATATCTCGTCTCCATCAAATAATGCCTCACCCGAAATACATATGAAGCCGCCCGCGGTGTTGGAAACAAGAGCCGATTTGCAAGCGTCGCCGCTACCAGATCAAAACTACATAATCGCAATACCTATGAATGAATTCAATATAAAAAAAGTGTTCCGCATGCATTTTTATAGTGAACCACCAATCGCAGACAATGTCAAACCGTTTCAAGAATTAACTATTGATCAGAATAAAACAGTATATCACATCGCTTCTACTGGTCGAATAGAGTACACAAAAGAGAAGTGGAATTGCAAAGAGAGTGAACATAGAGTACATGTCGCGTTGAACGAATCGACTAAAATTATGGAAGCGGTGCCAAAAGATAAACCGCTATTCGATATTTTTTGCAAAGATATCAACTACAAAGATACAAGAACAGGCAAAGAGGAATGCTTTTTACTGCTATCTTTTGAGAATTGCCGTTATCCCGGAACAAGTAATAAAGGAACTCATTTGATAAAACGATACACATTAAAAGAACTTGGCAAAGAGAAGAAGGATGACCTGGACGTATGGGGAGAAAGTATGAATGATGACAGTTTCAAAAATACAAATGTATTATCTGCCTCATGTGGGAAGTACTATTTAGACTCTCATACCAAAAGGGTTGAAGAGGAAAGGAAAAGGACTCAATTATAACGTTGAGTGGGCTTTTATAGGGCGCCGTCCCTTTTAGCCTATTACCACTATTAAGTTTTCTCCTATTCAAGCTGCACACTTTTGCAAAGCAAGGAACTCGGTCTGAAAAGATGTGTTGAGGCCCCGAACCCTGAAGCTAACGGCAGAGCTAAACAGTTACCCGCTCCGCAGTGGCACAGGGTTATTGTTCTAATGCGGTGCAGGAACTTTAAACAGACAGGGGCTTTATCAGCACTACACTTGAGGAATAGGCTTGCAAGTGGTGGCTAGGCTCTGTGGGATCCTAAGCAGTCCTCGACTGATCGGGTTCTTAGGATTATGGGTAAGCCGTCCCCCGCGGTCCCACGGGTCCTCTGGATCCTCTCACCGCAAATACAGCACAATACAGCCGCTGGAAAAACCTTCGTGGGAAAAGCGGCGCGATCGAGATGCTGGCACAATATTGTCTTGAGATTGGCAAGGCGTGAGTTCCGAAGTGAGCTTGTCGCGATGCTCTGTCTACAGTAAACATTGTGGCTGATTCTAGTGTCTCCACTCTTGGCACCATATTGTCCTAGGATTAGCAAAGCTTGAAGTCTCGCAAACGGCATACTGTCTCTGACTTCAGTTACAGGAGGGAGTTGCCCCACCCAGTTAAGCAGTCGCCTGATCAGTGGATCGAGTTAAGCGGACTCGCCACGATGCCCTTTCCGCAGCAAGTAAGGTGTCTGATTCAAGTATCTCTACTGTGGCAAAATTATCGGTCGTATACTGGGAACATGGATCGCCCCTCAGGGCTGAGTGACGTCGAACGCTGCAGGGATCCCGACGCCTGCTTCTCAATAGCAGGCACTGACTCTGAGCGTTTGCTGTGTGTCTCTCTTCTCCATGTAAGCGATTTTCTTGCCTTGGGATTCTTGCGATCCCCTTTGTCACCAGTGCTGCCCTTCGCTCTTTTCGTTCCTGTGGACAAAGGTCCTAAGGCCACAAAGGATGAAGTGGCGGCTGGTGTCACTGGTTCTCCTGTGTCTGTTGGAGGTGCGCAAGACTCTACCAAAATATCTGAGCTCTGTTTTTTCGAGGGTTTCGTCACGCGAGATGTTGGAACGTCTGTTGGCTCAGTGTCTCTTTTATCAGACTGTGTGACTCTGCGTGATTCCCGAAGATTTTTGCGCCTCAGCGTTCTCGCACTAGGGCCCTTTATAGTATCCTTGGTTCCCAGATGCGCTGCGCACTCAGATTCGTGACTTTCCTTGTTCGAGATTAAAGCGCGCCTTGCTGTGTTTACTGTGGCGCGCGCCTTTGTATCCAGCAGCTGTACAGCTTCGAGTAGATTTCTTGTGACAACCTGTGAGTCGGAAAGCTGAGAGAGGGATTGCGAACCAGCTGCCCCCTGCGAGAGCGCGGTAAAATTCCCTTTCGCCAAACTCAACGTGCGTAGTGCTGCTGTGGCACAGCTCACAACTTGTCGTAGGTGGATTTCCACGCTCACAAGAAGCGGATCAGACGGCTGTTTTTTGCGACCGGATTTTGCCATACTGATGAGCCTCTACTCGTCTCGAAACGCGTGTCAAAATACTCCTCAGAAATACAGTAATAATACCATACAAAAGAAAAAATTGCCACTCATTATCATAAAAATTATCGCGATAATAAAATCAAAAGGCGGCTGGCATTTTTTCAGAGAGGTGCGTGCGTTGACCGGTCGACGGAAAGTGTGGGGGGGGGAGGGTTGAAGATTTAATGCAGAAGCATCAAAATAAAATACCGGATACGGCATTCTATGAAACGGACCGTGGTGCTGGCCGATTGGTAGTAGAAAATTATGTATATCGAGCCATGTTTTATCCAAACTATCCTCTTCTTAAAAGTTATGCACTATATCCTTTCGAATCTTTTGATATGACACCTCCAAATCCTAAAAACCTCAAAGATAATAACCAGAGAATGGATTTGGCAAAATCTATTTATGTTAAGTTCTCTGTCAAAGAAAGAAAGCAGTGAAGCGAATACTGATGATGGATAAATGATAGATACACCCAAAACAATACAACAAATTTTGATACAAACTTTAATATACTTTCGTTCGGGACTTGTGCTTACAATTATAATATCACTATTGTGTGTGCATTTTGCAATGTTTTTTCATCGCCTCTAGCATATTTAGTATAATCTCGTATATGAGGCCTATCAAAATGTTGTAGGTTTATTCATACATTGTGCAACATAAATCTGGACCATTGACTATCTTAGAGGTCTTTCTCATATGTCAAACATTTAGTGATGACATCTACGTCGATCGACACTTTCATCGATCGACACTTTCATGTGTTTAATAGATTTATGTCGATCGAACAGTACGTAAAAGGCAGATCAAGTTGTAGTCTCATCATAATTCTGCATTATTCACCTTTTCAGCAATCTTACTTACATCTCATACATTTAGTGATGACATATACATCGATCGACATTTTATCGATCGACACTTTCATATGTGTATCAGATTATGTCGATCGAATAGTACATAAAAGGCAGATCAAGTTGTAGTCTCATCATAATTCTGCATTATTCACCTTTTCAGCAATCTTACTTACATCTCATACATTTAGTGATGACATATACATCGATCGACACTTTCATATGTGTATCAGATTATGTCGATCGAATAGTACATAAAAGGCAGAACAAGTTGTAGTTCCAGCAGTCACACAACATATCTCTGCATCATCAATCATTTCTGACATTTCACATACACAGCATACTTTTACATGAGTTGACAATCAATCTTGATTGAATATCAAATTTACCGCAATGACCATACCGTGACTACTCTTTGATTCCATTTTCTGATCCAACCCAAATGAAACGCTACTTCTACCGCAATATCCACATCTCAACCGAGTTTGGATGCTATTTGACGAGCAGATTCAAACCGAGTGTCGGCTTTGCCGCGATCTCCATATCACAAGTGAGCTTGGCGGCTCGTGCGTGGAGGATCCTTTTTGTCTCTGTGCCATCAAGAGTATTCTCGCTCAGAGAAATGACGATCATTGATCAGTCTGGGTGTCTACGACTCGTCATTCGTGACTGAATCTGGCCTGCTGCGTGAACGTGCGAACGCTGGGCACACCGATACTCTCAGTCGCGAACTCGTTCATCAGATTGTTCGTGAAGCAGTGGACATTGAGCATCTATTCGTCGATCACGCACTCCAAGACGATTTGCTTGGCATGAACGCAACCGCTATGAAGCGGTATATAGAGCTGTGCGCTGACCATTTGCTATCTAATATTATGGTGCGAGGCGCCACCGACGGAACGGTGGAGATTGCAGGACCGATATACGGAGTGTCAAATCCGTTTGAATGGATGGAATCGATATCGCTTACTGGAAAAACTAATTTTTTTGAAAAACGCGTTAGCGAGTATCAAAAAAGCAATGTGATGAGCATGATGAAGCAAGATCGAGATACGTACGGCACAAAGACGTTTACGGTTGATGAAGACTTTTAGTTTGAATGCGCAGCTGTATTTACAATTTGACGCGCCCCATCGATTGTCTTGATAATCGTATATTTTTACAATTATGTATGATATCTTATTTGTACTTTCCTTAGCCCGCTTTTTTGTTGTTTTGTTGTGGCTTGTAAAGTTGTGGTCAGCAAAAAGACAAAAACTTATTACAAGGATCAGCAGGCAGAATAAGCGGTGAATAAGAAAATGGTATCGAACTATTATATTGTACGAGTTACAGAAATACAAAACGTGTTTTGAGAAAGGGTGCGCGGATGTGGTTGCTTCGTCATTTAACTATCATTTTTACAAGTCATTTGCATTCTATATATAATTCATGCGATTTGTGTTCTCATCCATACATTGCTCAAAAGCATTCTCTAATATAAGCATCGCTATTTTTTGATCTTCACCAGAGAAAGCACTTTTTACACACGCGATGAGAGTATGTTGTGTATCGTAAGATTGGATACCGTTTACACGGTGATCAAGCAAAAAACGAAGGATCTCCCATTGCATATTCATAGCGGCTTCGGTGTAAAGACAATGATCGGGAAACGGAATTTGAAAGTATCTCTTGTAGATGCCAGTCAGCATCCATGCCAATGCGGTGGTTTGGCCGGTACGCGCTGCTGTTATGGGCATGTACGCAACCGCTTCAAACCAGTTTCCCCACTTGTCATCAATAGGATCCGAGCGTTTACGCTTTCCCGTGTTATCCGTACACATCTCGTACGCCTTCATAGTTCTAGTTACGCCCCATTGAAGTACTTTAAAATTACCGCTAATCAAAGCTGTATGCGCTGCTGCAGGACTAAAATAATAATTCTCGTCCAGATCTGTGACATACATTTTTAGCACGTTTATACTTCCATGCAAAATGGCCTGTTTCATTTGATGGTCTGTAAGCTTTGGCGTGCTCTTTTTTTCGAGGACATTTTTTGTATGTATCGCGTCATCTAGTGTGATGTATTGTAATAACGTCCATTCAATGTCAGATGCGATAAACACGTTCATGTTATGCGTTTGGACTTCGTCAAAAACCGTATCGTGCAATATCACTTCGTTCGGACTCATACTGAACAGACTTGACAAACGTTATGCTGCACAAACGATCGCTTATGCGTTTATACCGTATGATCGATCGACAACTCTACTATTGTAGATCTTATAAATCAATTACCCCTTTTCATTGCTATATTAAGGTTTGCATATGGATGGCACGTATAAATACGTGAAGGACAAATAACCATTCGAGATGATCATAAACTTAGTTGTTTCAGTTTTCCAAATACTACACGATTGTTTGGTACAGATCGACTATACTGGAGCTTTGCTAAATTTCGTCAAACAAGCACTGTCGTCTTCATCAAAACGATATTTTAATAATGAATTCGAACGAGGTACGGGCAGAAGAGGAGAACGCAAAAAAAATAAATTCATTAGCTAGCTTATACAGTGTTTATAAGACCTGTAAACAGAAACAAGATATAGAGCGGAGTTTAGCATCAAAAAACGATAAAGATTTACAAATTATGGAGTCCGAGATACAGAGACAAGCCACAGATATGTGTAGTATTGTTTCGAACGATCTGGATCGTAAATCCGATGCACCAAATGCTGAAGTCACCAAAATGTTACACGACGTGGCTATTCAAGACATTAGCCTGCTGCTCGGATTAGCGCCACCTAAAACTAAGACGGAGCTGATGAAACTTAATTGGAAACTGCTTAAGCATTTGATGACACTCTTTCCCCAGAAAACTGTGCATAACAAAACTCAGCAAACGCTGCGTATGTCAAAACGCATTATGAGAGGAATTCTGATCGGATATCTTTTAACTCTCATAATGAGCGGCAACGAAGTCGCATTGATTGGAGCGGTGGCAGGCGGAACGCTGACTAAGTTTGTAACCAAATTGATATACGCAGTTGTGATCGAAGAGTTGAGCGCAACGAAGATGCCAGTGAAAGAAGAACAAGTGATAATCAAAAGTCTAGCAGAAAAAAAAGGAGACGTTTTTGCAGCAGCATTGGTATGAATATGGGTATAGTAAGCATATTCAAGAATTTGATATTTTATGTAAAGATGTAAAAAGGAAGGCGGATGTATAATGAAGTGTGCGTATGATATGAGAAAGTTACACAACAAACGTAAGAAACTTTGTTTGAATACTTAAATCTTTTGGTAAAAAGCTTATGGAAGTCTTATCGTGCACAGAAATGCGCACGCTTGCGTATACAACAGCGGTTATAAACTGAATAAGTGCCACGTTTCGACCTGTACGCTGATGCGCTTGTGACATAACGGGTGCTACTCATTATTAAAAGTGGTACCCTCAGTAATGGGGGGCGCGTGCAAAACAATACAGCAAAAACATGATGCACGCATGCTTGTAAAATAAGTTGTGCAAATTGGATGAGAAGTTTATGACGATGAGACACGTAGCAACAATTTACGTATATATATAAGTTTTGTTTATTGTATTTATGCCATTTTGTATACGTTGAATGAAGCGAGAATGTGGTCAGATGAAAAAATTGTTCGGTTGTGTACGTGGGGAACTTTTTTGTTGGGAAGCTTTTTAACAGCAGAATATTTCCAGAGATATCCAGTTAAATTTGCCTTTTTTTTTACGATCACCATCTTCGTCTTGCCTTTGTCGTACACCTTGTTCGATGTGCAATATTTTTGGGGTTACATAAAAACAGGATCGAGCGAATGGTGGTTAATCGTAATAGAGCAAATCTGTATTATCGGGATACCCGGGCTCCCTCTGCCACTTATGTTCAAGAATAGCATAAAAGAACTCTGTTACAAATTGTCAGGCGAGCGCATTACGGATAAGCGGACGTTCATAAAATTGCCTAAATTTGGATATTATATTACTTTTGTGATATGTACAAACATTGGATGGACGCTCGCTTTAGAACTGACTTATTTGAATGTTTGCTCCGTGATACAATCGTTGACCGCTCTTCAATTATTACTCAACATTTTGATACGAACCTACTCTCATTATCGAGCATCGTGTGCGCTGGCTGCGGTGGTAACGCTTACTCCTAGCGCGGATCAATGGTATATCCGTCCCAAATTTTCTTTTAAAGGAGTAGGTCCAATCTGGTGCGTCTCATATTTCTGGTGGAACGTGCTATTTTGTTTGTATCATTACTCAGGTAGAACTGCGTACCACAACGTATCTACGGTGTTCGCCATAATATATGATATTATACGGCACGACGGCGTACGGGAATGGCACCAGATGGCAACAAAATTGACCATTCCGCCAGAACATTCCTTTGTATGGTGGCGAGCTGCAACCTTAAGTATGCATATGTCGACGAGCGCTTTGCTAGGCGTGGTTCCGTTCTTTAGAAAAACGGATACATCAGATCTCAATGAAGGGTTACCGCAGTGTACCACATCCGGCGCAGCGTACGCTACTATCGGATATATATTCGCGTTTGTCGATATGTTTTTTGCGCGTAAGTGTTGTCAAGACGCAGAGTCTTACACTAGCTTTTCTACGCCACAAGAGCTCATCGCAGATCTTTGAGATTGATACACGACCGCGTCCAATTACGCGAGGTATGTTTGTAGGAAGCTTACACCGAAATGCGTGCAAGTAGTGATATATATGTATATATACATACGCATGACCCAATTGACGCAGCGTTTATGATTCGCTTCTTCACCTGATGTAGTTGACAGCGATCGCAAGTAGCATAATGAATGACGACGAATTTGCAGGAGGTTGCACATGGGCTGCACTGTTTTTTGGAACCTATTTGGTGTCTGAATGGACCTATCGATTTCCCCTTTTTTTTTGCTATACTGTTTTTTGTATCAATTTTCATTTTGCCGGTGTCATATTTTATTTTTGATGTAGACGACTATTGGTGGTGGAACATGAAAGGCGGCTCCGACGAATGGTGGATTTTGACATTCCAGCACTTTTTTATTCTCGCATTACAAGGAATTCCTCAGCTCGTGATCTACTCTCGGAGCGTGCGCGCAATACAGTCTAAATCGTTGGATACGGTCTCAAAGGACTCGTCCACGTGTGTGACGTTACCTGTGTTTGGATACTTTGTAACATTTCAGATATGCGCAAACATTGCGTGGACCTTTAAAAAAAAGTGGAACGAGGATACCGACTGCGCTCACGTACTGATACTTACGGCATGCGTGTTGATGCTCAGCGTATTGCTCCGAACTTGGTCACATTATCGAGTATCTTGCCCGCTGGCTGTGATAATTAAAAAGCAACCAGAAGGACAAAAAGAATATCGACCTAAATTCACATACTGCGCGGTCAGTCCAATTTGGTGCGCCGCATATATTCTTTGGGACATCTTATACAATCATTACTACTTTTTTCCAAGATGCATGTATTACAGCGTTTCTGCCGTGGCCGCCATAATGTATGACGTATCGCGGCATGATGGTGTAACTGCCTGGAAGGATTTAGCGTCCAAATTATCAGCCTTTCCAGAACACGTATTTGTATGGTGGCACACAATGACGCTGTGCATCTACGCGATGACGAGTGCCCTGCTTAGTATTTTTTCGGTGTTCGAACACCCAGATTTTAATGATGTACGGTACATATTTGATCTTCCTCCGTGTTCCCCAGCTGATATTGCATTCATTGTCATTGCCTTCGTCTTGGCGTTCGTGGACATGTGTATCGCTCTTTACCGTGTTCGTACGCCGCAAGTAGACAAAGTTTTTTGGAATATAGAATATTTTACCAACGGGCAGCAACTTTAAATTTTGTACGATACTTTTTGGTTTACCTTTTTGTATATACATAACATCGATATTATTGCTTTTTACGATCGCGTATATATGAAGATATATAAACCTGTATATAATCTCATAGAAATCAGCGGCGTGTACGCTTAAATAAATATTAGTTACCATCAAAGTATGTTATTCACGAAGCGAACGATCTCTTTGATATCTCTAATCGATACTAGTTGCGAATTCTTAGATTCCTTTTACAATCACATATGTCCTAATCTAACCAAAACCGAATTGGCATTTTTGAGGATGACTTGTCGGATTGCAAGAAACGCGCTGCGCACGCAGCATTTCATCAGCGTCGCGCAATTGCCAGGAACGTTGCATATCTTTGAATTTGGAATAAAAAATGCGCCATTTTTCATTTCGGGCTCGCATACATTTCGCAACAAAACTTTGGTCCGTAGGATCATTGAGGTTGGGAATATAGACGTAGTGAAGACGATTCACAAAAAACACGGATTTCACTTTGACAGCAGCGACATGTATATCGCAGCATCGAGAGGTCATGTTCAATGTATGATGTATATCAACAAACACGGATACAACTGGGATACGGAAACGTGTAATATACTTGCGCAGAATAATTATTTGAACGCATTAAAATTTGTACGGTCTCAGGGATGTCCGTGGTCCATCGAGGACGTATGTGTACGAGCCGCGGCGGGTGGAAGCCTCGATTGTTTACAACATGCTCATATCAACGGGTGTTCTTTGAATATAGGGGTAACAAGAGAAGCGGCCCGTAATGGATCTTTGGATTGTTTTAAGTACGCGTTAGACAATGACTGCCTGTACTCCGCTGACGCATGCATTAACTACGCTATTTTAGCTGAATCGTTACCACTGATCCATTATATTGTGATAAAAAGCGATATTAGATGGAACTCGCTAATGTATGACACGGCCACAGAAAAAGGAAGTATAGAAGTGTTGCAGTATCTTTGTGATGTAAAATGCCCGTGGGATTACAACGTGTGCAAACACGCCGCGACTATGGGTCGTTTGGAATGCTTAAAATTAATGCACAAAAATGGTATTGGTTGGGATAGTAAAACCACCTTCAGCGCAATTCAGCATGGACATGTAGATTGTCTGGAGTACGCGCACAGCAACGGGTGTCCAATACACACAAAAGCTTGTTACGTCGCGATTGAATTTGGTCAACTGGAATGTTTAAAATACCTTCATCGACATAACGTTCCATTTACAAAGAACACGATGCTTCTAGCTGTCAAACAAGATTATGTGGAATGCGTTCAATATCTTTTAGAAAACAATTGTCCCATAAACGATCAAATTTCTATGTACGCGGGGTATTATGGCTCGTTGAACACTCTACGGTATTTACACGAGAAAGGTTTTGAAGTCACATACCAAACTTATATAACAACCCAGAAAGGCATGAGCCACACATGGATATCCGCTTTGGATGCTGGTACCGATAACAGGAAACGGAGGTACACCGCTACCATGAATTACATACGTATGCAACTTTGTAAAATGTTGCGTCCCTCTTGATTATTCAACGAAAATGCTTTGGTGTTTGCAAAACATATTACTAAGATTTGTGACAATGTATGCTTGATACAAAATTACAAAAACTATTAATACATTCTGTCGATATGCTTCATCTCTTCTTATCTATCTCAAATAAGCTCTCACCGCCACAAAGTGAGAGGTACGCTTTGTTTTCTTGAGTGAGCCGATTGTTTAGCATCGCACCAATGACAAATCGTATTACGGGCGCTAAAGAAAAACGGTTACGTCGAATAATATATGCATTTGTCACAGCTCAAGACTAAACGTAAGAGTATCTTTCTTCGATATCAAGAGCGTAAAGAATAATATGATATCAAGTTTTTCTATGGTGACACGTTTTTAGGTTTTTGAACAAGACAGGAAAAAACATTGCAACAGATCGTATAAAGCTGTTCATTCTATGATGTCAAATGCCAATGAGCAAAGAATAATTCGTTGCATGCGTGATACGAATCGGCTGTGAATACAATCAAAATGTGTATAAATACGCACGGATGATTGTAGAAACAATTGAAAATAATAGCACCGTCGTGCGTGATATCTATAATTCTGATATTCCAGTATGTCAATCGTATGCTCTTCACCTGATACGCCCTTATCATTGACAGACGCAGGACTGGTGACTTCATCACAAAAAGTCAAAATATTCTCCTCGCACGTACTCGCTCGTATATACGCGTATTTCAAATCTTTCAAAGACGTACTTCGAGATGGTTTACGAGCGATTAGATATATTGGTTTGGATGTAACAGAAGTGTGCGTGGTTTATCGTCTTCTGAAAAAGTACAAGCAGTACTTACGAGTGTCCTTCTCTTCATCACCGCACAGCATGTCTTCAACGCATGACGCTCTTCGCGATGAAGCGCTGTGTTTATTTAGCCGGAAGAACGTCTTTACGCCAGCGGAGAGAACGAAGTACGAGCAGATTCTAAGAGAGATGGATCGTCGTAAAAGTGTGATTGAGGAGCGTATGTTTGTGAAAGCTAATGCATTATACGAGACAATCATAAAAGAAAAGACGTTTTTGAGCGCCCACAACAGAGAAGAAATACAAAGAATTGCGAATGTCGCATCTTACGATGGAAACTTCAAATCCATCGATGATTACTCATCTGTGGAATTGGCGGTGTCCAAAGCGCTATTGCTCAAATGCGGTGAAGCAGTTGGAAAGAAGCAAACGGTGTGCGTGTTGGCCTCTATGTTTCAAGAGCAGGAGCGGCAAAAACCCTTGAGGAAAACGATCCTCGGTGAAGATTTCCTTCGCAAAAAAATACGTCAACTCCAGTTTCTTTTTGAGAAGGTTCCAAATTTTGAGTGGTGCTTGGTTTTTGTCGAGGACGAACCCAAACCGTGCGACGATACTTACCTAAGAACATGCGACACCATCAAAAATCAACTAGACCACATGAAACATTCAGAAGAGTTTGACGCTGAAGATATCGATCGCGTTTACATTTTGACGTACGAGAACGATCTTCAAGAAGAGATTGAAATGTACGAGGACCCTTCGTATATCGATGTGCAGAAGTTTGCTTCACTCAGCGTCAAAGGGGGGGCTATACATACCGGATTACGCTACTTGGCGAGAGTATGCGGCGACACCAAACAATACAAGACGCCAGAAATTGACGTCCTAATCTACACAGACTGCGACACTTCCGTGAACCTGGGAAACAGCGGCATACTTATCAACGCGCTGCAACGAGATGTGTGTGAGGTGGTGATCGGCTCCAGACGAACAAAAAATTCCGTGGTTATTGGCAAGTCCAAGCTCCGGCATTTGCAATCATACGCCTTTAACTTTCTTGTCAGAGCGCTTCTAAATGTGCAGCTCACGGACACTCAGGCGGGCTGTAAGGCTCTTCTCCCTGAAGTTGTTCGAAAGGTACACAAGGAGTGGAAGGAGATCAGCATGGCATTTGACGTCGAGCTGTTGCGAGTGGCAATAAAATCTGGGTACCGAGTGCACGAAGAGGGTATTGTCTGGACTGACAGCGACTTGGATTCAAAATCCACTGATCAAGCGATTCCTATGTACAACGGTGTGTGGAATATTTTTAATCGGATTCCGTCCGATTACACGGACGCTTTTGACCTGAAGCAGGAGCCCGAATTCTCTTCCGTGGTGCGCGTCGCGACCGATGAGCAGTTTGCGTTTTTTGTGCGGAAACTCAAGAAGAGTTACAATGACATCTCTCCGGTTGCCTAAGACTCAATCAACGCATCGTAAATAGGACATGATATTTTTTCTGCATTTTCGTATTCATACTCAATCTAAATAATCTTGTATATGTATAAATATGTTTTTATGGAAAAAACGTACTCATCTTGTAGCGTCAAATATAGGTCTATATACGGATCGCTATGAGTACAAACATCACTCTGCAAGGTGGCGTAGACGCTATCGTGACGCTGGTAGAAAGCGAAAATCTTAGATCATGCTTGTTTTACCTTTTAGTCTATGCCTGTTTTGTTTGTATGACTGTAAACATATTCCACTTTCATATGAACGACATGTTGAATTATCAAAAATTATGTCTTACGGTATATTATATTGTCAGCTTCATTCCCGTTTTACAAATTTCATTTTATGGAGTTACTTCTAGTCACATTTTATTCAAAACCGCAACACCAGAATATCGTATGTTTGAAGAAATACCGGAAGCTTTAATTATATGTGAATTACAGATTGCTTATCAGTTATACTGTCTAGCTGGTGCATTCATCATTGGCAAGCCCTTAAAGACGACCCAGATGATTCTACATCACATATGCGCAGGTCTTTGCGGTATTTTCAGCTTTTTACCATTCATACAATATTACTCTATATTTTTTGGTGGATTTACGGAGATCACCAATATTCCATTGTTATGTATCGATATTTTCGCGTGTAACGAGTTAAAATCTAAGTACTCTTCAACTTACAGGACAGCTCGTATCTTATTTGCAAGCTCATTCTTCTTAGTACGTGTGGTACTATGGCTATACTTTGCTTTTTTGCTCTGTAGTGACACGTATTATTTGCAAAATCGAATACCGCTTATAGGCCAATATTTTGTATATACCGTATCCGTTATGCTTACCGGTTTGCAAATGATATGGGGACGTCTACTCATTCGTAATATTGTACGTAATATCGCAGCAAAAGAACATCGTGCTTAATTCGAATAATAGGACACACTACAGGATTGTTTCATTAGTTGTCCCGATAGTTCGGAGCAGATAGCGTCGATGCAAAGTATAACACTATACACGCATATAGTACTTAACTTTCTAGACACGTATTTGTTATTTACATTTCAGATTGCTCAAGGTAGCCTTTAAGTATATATCGAGTTTGGTTGATGAAGGATTCGTGCTGTTGATCATTACGTTGCAAGCAGATATCCATCTTTTAGGGATGGCAACATTTTTTGCCGCTAACTTGTAGGCGTGCCACTGAAAAAGACATATCGAGGAGCTTGAGTTAAATCTATCATACTGCCAAAGCACGTTCCACGTGAGCTTCAAGCTACCCCATTTGTCATAGAAAAAAATAGGCGGCTGCAAGGTATCCAAGGCGCGGTACATAAAATCTGTTAGCCAATATCCTCGCAAGTCCATAAATTCGTGCATGCATGTCAACAATTCTTTGTAGTGCATGTACATTTCCTGTTGCATTTCGGCGCCACAAATATTTTCATTTTTATCGAAAATTGGAAAGTTTACCGTCTCCGTGTATTTTTTGTCCGCGGCCTGTATCTTATAACGCAGCATCAAAAGCAATTCAGGTTTGAAACGATGTGATATGGTGTTGTATACTTCGCCCCAGTTTGGATAATCGTGTATATTAAAATGTTCCAAAAGGCTGTTACAATTTAAAATGTCTGCAATGAACACGGCTAATTTATAAGCGTTTGTATGTAGAAAAGAGTTAGGAGTGTAGTCGCTCCACTCCCTAAAATATGCTAAATTGCATATATACTTCTTTGCTTGTATACAAGTAGCTTCAGACCATATATTATTTGCGTCTTTTCCGCAATGATAGGTATGCCATCGAAATATCAACTGAGACGCGTATGTCCATCGACAATCATGTTCAAGTATGCTTATTGTAGTTTTTAGACTGCTCCAACCAGTAAACATAAACTTGGGTAACTGTACCATCTTTAATATCTCCATCTTCGACACAGCGCTGAGCTTTGCAAATTTCTGACAAATCACTTTTTGCATTTCATTGACAAACTCCGTTTGGAGCTGATACCATTCCTGCAGGCTTTGCTCCATCAATGCGTTTGTACTCTTATCTTTTTTTAAATGTACATTATATAAAAAAGAATTTAATTCGTACCTCTTATTTGCTCGATTGATAAGCTGCATCAACGAAAGTCTGGCATATTCTGAAACGGTACAATAAAGAGCATCGTCGTCGGTACACATATCGCTTTTAGCTTCTAAATCTGTTATACGCAATATGTTCATTCCTTTTTTATTGATACTAACATTGTCTTACATCTGTATATATATACACACACGTTCGCATAATATAAGCCACTAGTGTAATAATCTATATTCCTCTTTTTTAATTACAGCGATTATACATTTATCACTATAGGCATACACAAACGAATCTATAGGAACATAACATAGTATCCTTACGTAGATTTCATTTCATCAATATGAGGTGTCATTTCTGGATTGGCATGTCCGTAACAGTGATGATATGGAATATGGAAAGCAAAGTTGTTACAGGACAACTGTCTGAAATGGAAGGTTGTGAATTTGCGCTACAGTACAACATTGTTCGAGATGTGTGGGAAGCCATGTATGAGGACCGAAATGAAGTTAGCGTAAACGGCGATGTTGGCGATACGCTTTTGAAAACAAGGACTGACCGAGTATTAGAAAGACTCATTCCCATGCGTGTCGTTGAGAAAGTATTTTCACATCCAGCAAACGTGCAAGTGCATAAAAGTGAGAACGAGTTTCTGATATCTTACGAATTTAACAAAAATGACGAATACGTGACAAAAGATATAGATCATTTTGCGTTGCGTGAAACTCTTTATAGACATGTTGTACCACCGACCGAAAACGTGATACGTACGGTAGCAATAAATATTTCTGATATCTACGCGCCTATGTTGGACGTATTCGATTCTACAAACATATGCTATATACAATCAACGTCTACAGAAATACAAGTGCTTACGTCCGACATACGCGTCGATTTAATCAAAGGAACATTGGAATTTGCGGTGCTATGTTTTACAGATCAAAGCGCGTTCACTAACACCAAGTTAGGATTTCATGAAAGGTCGTTAACACAGGCAGATGTACGTACACTTTTTCGCTCAACAATTGATAACATGGACAATGTCTATACTTTCTGATCGCGTATCATAGAAAGTTGAAAACGAATACTATCGCAACAAGAAACGTCAATATGATCAAATAAGCATGTTTATTATCACAATCATATCCAAATCCTTTATTAAACTATATGTAATGTACAAATGTTTGTATTAAATAGCGTAAAATAAATCCATGCGTAGATAAACAATATATCTAATAAAATATGCAAATATTCTGACTCCCGCTATTTTGTTGCAAGCTGGCCATGTTGTAGGTGTTCCAGAAATCATTAGATAATGGTCAGATGAAAGGAATGGAGCAGATAACAAATAAGCAATATTTATTTTTTGAGACGACGTTGATGTGTATGTGTTGTCTGTGCTTATCACCTTAATTATTACACGCGCAAATGCATGGAACTTTTGCTTGGCATTCAGTGTTCTGAGAGTTTACATTAAAAATGCCATATTGTCTATGCGTCATAATACCACAACCAGATGCGTATATTGAAGTCTCGAGGTTAATGAAATTGCGGTAATTTAAATTCTCAACAACCTTTCTACATACTGATTCCGATTGTTCTATGGCCTGATTATTTGATTGACATGTGCCGCTGGAAACAATCATGTGTGTGGCACCGGCATTCTGACAAGAAGCTGAAGCTTCATACGGAAACATGGTTGGGCTTTCGGTGAGTGGTGCTGTTGGACCTGCAGTGAGTGGTGCTGTTGGACCTCCAGTGGGTGAATCTGTAGGAAATCCTGTAGGAAATCGTGTAGGACCTCCGCTGGGTGAATATGTTGGACCTCCAGTGGGTGAATGTGTTGGACCTCCGGTGGGTGAATGTGTTGGACCTTCTGTAGGTGCCTTGGTTGTGGGAGAATTGGTTGTCGGGCTTTGAGTAGGCGAAATTGTGGGTGCTTCGGTCGTGGGAGAATCGGTTGTCGGGCTTTGAGTAGGAGAATCGGTTGTAGGAGAATTGGTTGTCGGGCTTGAGTAGGCGAAATTGTGGGTGCTTCGGTCGTGGGAGAATCGGTTGTCGGGCTTTGAGTAGGAGAATCGGTTGTAGGAGAATTGGTTGTCGGGCTTTGAGTAGGCGAAATTGTGGGTGCTTCGGTCGTGGGAGAATCGGTTGTCGGGCTTTGAGTAGGAGAATCGGTTGTAGGAGAATTGGTTGTCGGGCTTTGAGTAGGCGAAAATGTGGGTGCCTCACTTGGCCATTGTCCATCCGGCAACATATAATTGACAGTGGTAACAAAAGAAAAATCTTCCAATACAGTTTTTGCTTTTTCTTTGAGTTCATCTGATAAAGTTATAAATCCAGCATGAAAACTTGCAAAACTGTCTGTGTTTATATCATCATAAAAACACTGTAAGTCGAAACTTACTACCATTTCAGGAATATCAATCTCAACATCGGATCCAATCACTTTTACATAGTCATCCTGATTTGATGATGGAACATAGCAGACGTCTTGAGAATTAAAGGAGTTGATGTCAGGTGTATATTCTGCAGCAAGCGTAGCCAAAAAGGCACGGGTCTCATCGATTACGGCATGGGCTGAATCCTCTTGTAATGAATGCTTGTTTGCTATCTTATTTATGCGCCACGCATCCTGATTGTAGCGTAAAAGATTTCGGTACGCCGCCTCACGTAATACGATTGCTCGTAATTGATTTGTCACATCTATATCATATTTGGGTAACTGCATTGTGACTGTTAGTTTGTTTTCTTTAATATTGTCAAAAAAGACACTCAAGTTGGGTATCTGAAAAAGAGTGTTTATTTTGTCTGGTACCGCGAGGACCACAAAAAAAAATCCGACATTCAAATTAAACCAAACGCTTTTGGCCGAAAACTGTAAAACGCCATTTGTGCTTAGAATTCAAATTTGGTATTTCATGGCCTTAAAAAAATCCATGCACACATGTGTATAGGGGGGAGGGGTGTCAAGCACGCACGGATTTTTTGGCGGCCCAAATTTCCCATCTTGAAAAAATAGTAGAAATTTATCAAAGTTTTCTGAAAATTTGAGAGGTTGACATCCACTTTTGGACGACTTTTAAGATTTGGTATATTATGGCCTCCAAGAAATCCGTGCGCACGTGTGTATGGGGTGGGGGGGGTGTCGAGCACGCGCGGATTTTCCGGTGGTCCAAAATCCCAATCTTGGAAAAGTGATAGAAATTTACCAAAATTTTCTGAAATTTCATGAGATTCACATCCACTTTTTGGCGAAATTTCAAAATTGGTATTTTGTGGCTTCCTTTTCAGAGGTCTAAATTTCCCATCTTGAAAAAATGGGAGTAATTTACCAAAATTTTCTGAATTTTTGATAGATCGACCTCCACTTTTTGATGAATTTTCAAAATTGGTATTTTGTGGCTTCCAAGAAATCCGTGCGCGCGTGTCTATGGGGAGGGGTGTCGAGCGCGCGCGGATTTTTCAGAGGTCTAAATTTCCCATCTTGAACAAATGGGAGTAATTTACCAAATTTTTCTGAAAATTTGATAGATCGACCTCCACTTTTTGATGAATTTTCAAATTTGGTATTTTGTGGCTTCCAAGAAATCCGTGCGCGCGTGTGTATGGGGGGGGGTGTCGAGCGCGCGCGGATTTTTCAGAGGTCTAAATTTCCCATCTTGAAAAAATGGAAGTTATTTACCAAAATTTTCTGAAAATTTGATAGATCGACCTCCACTTTTTGATGAATTTTCAAAATTGGTATTTTGTGGCTTCCAAGAAATCCGTGCGCGCGTGTGTATGGGGGG
>LGRX02008073.1:0-29335 GCA_001247695.2 Cymbomonas tetramitiformis | reverse complement strand
CCGGCATCTTTCCTGTTCCGCCTTAGTTACGGTGCCCGAAAAGCATGAATCCATATCATACTATGCGCCATGCATTTTCTTCCCCTTCAGGTGCTGATTTGTAAACATATTATGCAGCAGCCTCTCCCATGCTTACAACTAAGCTATTCAGCTGTCCCATGCCTCCTTCCCTAACACTTCCTGGTGCGGATATCTGCCAGCTTTTCCCGCAGTTTATCGAGACACATGGTCGCCTCGCGCCGTCAGTAAAATCCTAAGCGTGTCAGCATCGACGGCTGCCTCGTGCCCAAAATCACTGCCAAGGCAACGGCCTGATCGGAAGAGCCATGTGCGCAGGTGATCCAAAACTGGCTGGATTCGAGCCCGTCCCATGCAGGTCTCCCTGGAGTCGGAGATATCCTCGAGTCCAAGATCTCCACCCCTGTGATAGCATTGACATTGGTGACCCTTATCCTCACATGTCTTGTCATCTGGATGGCGAGCTCAAGCGGAGGTGCTCCGACGTTAGATCGAATGGTGAATGTGAGAATTGAGGGCCCTCGGGCAAAAATTTCATGGTTGGGTAAGGCGCACCCTAAGTTTGGTCCCGTGCTATCCTGCCGTGTCCGTTGGGAGCGCATGAACGCTCGTCAGCAAGATCCCACTTTCGTTGTCTCAGATGTGGGAAAGGAACGGGATATTGTTTATCGTCACCTCAAAGTTGAAGATGCCACAGGCGTTACCGTACACGTTCAGGCGGTGTACAACAGTGGAACCGAGGATGCTGCGAGCAAATTCTTTTTGCATCCTGGTACACATGGACTTAGCCGAGACTACTATGCACCCACGTCTAATTGGTGGTATACTGCATAAGGAATGGCCGACGCGTGTGTGCATGCTATGGTATGCAGCTGATACATTTGTCTGCTAATTTCTTGTTGCTTGTAAATTAGGCATGTGCATGCCAGCATGGCATGGCACCTGCAGCAGAATCCATTGTCTATCCTGAAAGAAGCTCGGGATTAAATTCGATCCTTGCAACTTGAAGTGGTAAGTATGGACGTTGATAAATTACTAATAACAGTGTTTCAAATCCTTTAGCCACCACTAAAGGTGAGAATCGTGTACAACTATGTGGTTCGCTTGCACAAAACTATATTTCCATTAAGCACGCGATTACGAATATAGCAGAGTAGGTGCGAAACCATTCTGGACATGTCGCACAACCACAATTTGGATACCAATACAGCCATGATTAACAAGCACGAGCACCTATCGCTCTAGAATTTTTTGTATGGAAGTGGCTTGTAAAAGTCTACGTACTAACACCTGCCTGCACATTGTACGACATCCAAATTCCGAAAGTGTTACCATTTGATTGCATTTCCAATTTTCAAGCTGAACTTTACCTCGTGCGCCATACAGGCAGCAACTGTGAGATCGATAGGAAATATATTTTGGCGCCTCTGGTTTGTTTTGCAAACAATTATTATCCTATGATGGACGAATTTCCCGTGAGAAAATGGCAGTCGGGAAATAAAGCTGCGGTATAAAATGATAATATACTGTGATTGACGGAAAGTAATATTTTCGTCTCGAGCAAATATCAAGGCTCAAGATGAGTATGCTTCGGATAACCGATATACGGTAGCCGCCGGATTCATCAATTGATTAGTCAACTTTAGCTTGAATCGTGCTCAAATTTTCATAAATGCACACCCGGATGATGTTAGTGTATCTAAGGCGCCGCGGGAATACATTTGTAAATATTGAAGTAGTGTCGGATAAGTCGTATTGTCAGCTGCACAACACCCAGTGTTCGATGCTTCGTTAGTTTTTGTCAGCTATGCGTGGTGGTAAGGCAGAGTGAATAATATTAGTTTTGGCAACACTGCACGTGAACTTTCATTAAAAGAATGTCGAAATGTCCTTAAGGGTCCTTGCCGTCTTATGAGAATAGGTGGTGTCTCCACTGCGAGTTACATACGGCTCACAATTTCTACATTTTGACTTCTCACAAAGCAGCCATAATGGTGACCAGGGCAAACCAGCTGTCTGGCTAATATCGAAGTGCACGATCATTCTAGCATTTCGATTGCACGGCTTGGGCTTTACATGAGCAACGGTGATTCAAGAGACACAGTTCTGAGCAAAAAAGTGCTCATCAAAGAATGGGCAGCTGCCCTTTTGTGTCGCGCCTGCCAATTGCTGCTCACAGAAAGTAAAATGTGCCCATCATCAAATACTGACACGTGCAAGGTGTTCCCTGACTCAGTTGCGCGCAAATGAACCATGGACTCATCATTATTTTGTTGCGCACTGACGTGCTTATTACCTCTCCTTATCATTGTTGGGAGATATTTACAAATGTGCAGCTCAAGGTCATGTCATGCACACCAATTGATGAGGTCAAGCCGCCATCTGATGTCCAGTGCCGTTCGCTCAAAGCAGAAACATTTCAGCACATAATGAGGTGATGATAATCTCGTAACGCACTATAGAAAGCCCCTAAATCTAAGGTGAACGGAGTTATAACACCTCACTTTTTAGCCTTCTTTCATTCCCCTCGCGACTCTTTCCACCGAGCAGAAACCGCCATCATGACTTCCTTATGAGGCGTGCCTGTGGAAGGACAACGTAAGCCTGATGTTCCTCACTCCAAACAATTCAATCATACAATCTTACATTCATTATGAGTGCACGCAGCACTTTCATCGTTCACCTGGATCTCAACTGGAAAAGGCTCATGCCGAAGCCGGCTTTATACAAGTGTTACCCCACCACTCTTACCTACCATTCCTGTATCCTAATGCGTCAGCTGCAACCGCCCTTCTAAAAAAGTGCCTTCCCGACCTGTCTGGATACCACTCCCTCAATGCTACCAACTTCAGGCCTGTGCCTGCTGCACCCAATGAGGCTCCACCCACTTCAAGCCTTTGAATATGCAACATCGAAGTGGAAGCTTGAGCGGAGTCAAGAGGCAGCACTGAACATTCATCGGGACGTGCAAGAGAGCGTATACTTCTACCTGGTCCGAGTGAGCTTTTGATTTCTCCGAACTTGTCCTTGACAAAGAGGCTAAACGCAGACGCCTGCAGTGCGGGCGTGTTCCCAGATTTCGAACGTAAGAAACTTTGTCAATCGGACTTGTGCCACCCAAGTGAGTGAGGACGATACGGATGCTGATATAAGAAGTCGCGCACGGTGTTGTCTCCTGCTTTCGAAGGTACTGCACGTGAGCGCAGGCTACACACCTTGCGCACGGCCGCTGGTGTTCCATCGCTGTTGAACTTGCCCGTGAACTCCAGGGCGCCTTTGCACAGCCCGCAGCACTGTGTGGCCATGTTGATGGACTTGGAATGCCGCCGGTACTCCTGGCGCTTCCAACCACCAACAGGTCAATCGGCCATGCACCTCATCCCCAGAAGACCAACCTGTGAAACAGGCGCAGCGCGAGCTCTTAGGGTGGCGCAGAGTCAGGGAGCGCCCGCCTGAGCTCTTCAAAAGACGCCTGATACTCCATATACTTGGGATGTATATTTGTAGATTTCCACCACGCCATTCCCAGGGCAAAACTTAGGAAGTATATATCTATATGTTACGGCAAAAGCCTGCATTGGCACAGGCCGGCCCGTACGAAGATTTCCCTGGCACTGGCGTGCCTGTGCCACAATCGGCTGGCATATGCCAGCAGCGCGCTGGTGCCGTAACATATACAACATACTTGCTGTATATACATATATATATCGAAGTTTGCATGGTTCATATTGCATGCAGCATGTTTTGTGGCCGACTGCCGTGGGAAGCCAGCCGGGGTCCGCACCTCGCGGATGAGGGAAGCACCCGCCCTGAGCGTTGCCAAAGCGGGAAATGCACACGCAAGTTGCTGCGTTCCTAGCTCACATGTGCCGAGGGATGCTCCGTGGCCAGGGTGTGGCAGATAGATGCTCAGGCTCAGCACCTTCTTGCATGAGTCGTTTCTGCAGGTGTAGCGGAACGGGTAGTGGATCTCGTAGTTGTGACACGTGCTCACATTAAGGTCCGGGTATTGTGTCATCGCCTTACCTCCCCATTTCTGACCCCCATGGCACCCCTTGCCCCCCTCAGAGGGATACTTCACGAGCTGCAAGATGAGCTTAGCGCACGCGCACAAACCAGATGCCTCACGCGCCCTGCAGCTCTCACTATCTCCACTCTAAAGTCGACGCCATCTCCGCAGCAGTGCATGTAGGACGCGAGTCGCGCTGCGGAACTGTCCGCACTGCTTACAATCCCTACACAGAATCGCGAAGGTCCGAAATCTGCTCACGGCGCTGATGTGAGGCTATGGAAATACTTTTGGATTTTGAGATGGTGAGCCGCGTGCCCACCCAGCGCGCGAAGCTCCAAATGCGCTGCAGAGAATGGACGCAGAATGCCATGGCTAAGCCTGTCCCGGCACCGCAGTCCATAAAGGCAACGGGTGCCTTGCTGCAGCATTACGAAGCACGAAGTGAAGGCATTTGCCATCTGCGGGAATACCGTTGATGGATAAGATAAGCCCCACTTGAATCGATTGCCATAGTCGAGAGAGAGGTCATTGAGTCATCATCGGCAACACTTGAATCGATTGCCATAGTCGAGAGAGAGGTCACTGAGTCATCATCGGCAACACATGCACTCTTAGACTAAGTGTTTTGTAAGAAGGGAAATGGCTGCAGACTGTGTTAGCGCCGCAAGGGAGGTGTGCACCTTAAAGACCGTTCCGTGCGCCGGTTTGGCCACGTGGTCGATGAGCCATGCGGCGACGTGGCACTGCAGAGGCACACGCACGACCAGGAGCAGCCACCGCCCAGCGCCCACATAGATCAGTGCAAGATCAGTGCGCAGCAACAGCGTCGACGCACAGTGCCCACATAGATCAGTGCAAGATCAGTGCGCAGCAACAGCGTCGACGCACAGTGCCCGCATAGATCAGTGCAAGATCAGTGCGCAGCAACAGCGTCGACGCACAGTGCCCACATAGATCAGTGCAAGATCAGTGCGCAGCACAGCGTCGACGCACAGTGCCCGCATAGATCAGTGCAAGATCAGTGCGCAGCACAGCGTCGACGCACAGTGCCCGCATAGATCAGTGCAAGATCAGTGCGCAGCACAGCGTCGACGCACAGTGCCCACATAGATCAGTGCAAGATCAGTGCGCAGCAACAGCGTCGACGCACAGTGCCCGCATAGATCAGTGCGCAGCACAGCGTCGACGCACAGTGCCCACATAGATCGAAGGGTCCACGCACAACCCGCGCTCGGAGGCAAGAGAGCCCTCGAGGGGCAGGCTTTGCGCGCTGGGGAGGGCCCCAAGGCGTGGTGACGGGGTGAGGGGTCGTGCAAGCAGGCGCGAGGGCGAGCCTTTAGAACTCACTTCAAGACTTATTGTGCGCTGACGTGTCCGTGCCAGCGTCATCGAGGTTTGTCATAACAGAGATTCTTCTAACTTAAACAAGACCAGTGGTACCCAGAGAGCACCAGCTCGTGACGGCGGCGCCACCCGGGAAATTAAGAATCAGCGAGGTGCGTGTGCAGTAGGGTCGGCATCCACTGGATGCTCTGAATCGCACCACCACCCCAGTGGCGCCATGGTGGGAGGGCAGGAGTGCGCTTGCACCAGGTCATTGCGAGGCTCACCAGCTCGTGGCATAAAGTGGAGGCGAGCTTCGCACGGTCATCCAGGACCTTGGTGGAGAGTTCCACCTTCGCAGAGTGCACTCCGTCCTTTAGGCGGTACTTGGTGATCCTGCGGGCGCGCAGCCCTCCCCGCCAGCGGCTTATGCGGAGTACGTCATCACCGGACAAATACTCCAAACTAGATTGAGAGTGGACTTTGATGTTTCACGGGCCGCGCTCCAAATGCGGGTGCAGCGTCGAATTTTTCATCTCTCGTACAGGATGGACAGCCAATTGTTTACATTTGACGATGTGATGAAATTGCCTTGTTTCGGCGGTGAGTACACGTCATTTGCTCTGATCACCAGATAACCTGTTGCTATCAAGCGATCTGCTTCGATTCCAGAAGGGGACCGAAATACCAAAATAGTGTCTGGATCCACTCTTCTCATATCTCAGCCTTCGGTAGCGACGCCCCATTCGTGAGCTTGCTCTGTGCATCCTTCTCGGAGCTTCCTCCTTACCATGTACCTTCGAACTTTCGCTTTCTCCCGATCACAATCACGTTCCTCGGGCCAAGAAACAGCTGAAACCTTGACCTCAAAAAGTTCGAAAGCTTTTTCTTCTATTTTGCAGGTTGAGACCGCAAAGCAAGCGCTTCTTGTAGCGCTCCCAGGTCAGAAAGGGCAAGCTTGAAATTAAAAGTGACTCACTATAAGCGACAAAACAAAGAAGCAGGCACCGCCGCCAAACCAAGGCCCGTGGCATCCGGGTGTGAGCGTCAGCACCTACCACTCGGCTGTGGCCAGGGGAGGGCAAGCCGTGGAACCATGAGCGCTGCATGTGGGATTGATGGCCAGAGAAAGACCATCTGTCCGTCAGCAGGGCAGGCAAGGCACCGATCGGACCAACCATGAAAGTCAGTCCGAATGCGATCCTTCCATGCCTGCAACACGCGCTTTCAGATGAGCTCTGCCTGAGCAGATTTTGGAGGGAGGCTGCTGAGAAGGCCGCAAAAAGAGAGCGCGTCGGTGAGCACGCCCCGGAGGAGGCCGGCGACTGCACCATGCGGACCGCTCTGTAGCCGTGGCAACCTAGCAGCAGCTTCCAAGAGTTTGCTCGGGCGATTATGAGACATATAGCTCTGCGAATTGCGGGAGGCGGATATGGTCGCCAGAGATGGAGTCGTGGGACGGAGGCTAGTGCACACTGCTGATGCAAATTAGATATATATGAGACGCCCTTCCGGCTGCCTGAAGCGCCGTTCTCCGGAGGTAGAAAACGAGAGCAACGTTCCGACTCCCGGTGGAATGCCGAGTCATCTGGGCAAAGCTACACAGGTCCGTGAAAAATGCAGCATAACGCCTCCTCACCTCGACTTGCAGTTGCTGCAATACATATCTTCACAAAATAGTTCTTGATACGACAGCAATACATATTTTGGCATGATAGCAATACGTATCTTAATATAATAGCAATATCTTTCTATCTGCATTCATACCTCTCTCGGGTACATATCCTAGGACGAGACAGCTCGGTGGAATGGCAATTGGACATGTAATGGAGGGATCCTGGGATTGAAGTCCCGGACTTTACATCTGATCATCTGTTTGGGGGGGGAAGGACTTAGGTGCATTCAAGAAAATCGAGAATTGAATCTTGAAAGGTGAAGAGCATTACAACGTTTTGGGGAAACCTGCTGGCGGAGACATGTCTGTGCAAAAAAAGGAGATCCTATCCCAATCGTTGGATGCATCGCGCCGCATCAAGCATTGGAACGAATACGACATTGTTCTGCTCAATCTATGCGGCGTATCCCCTCGCAATACCGAGCGCCCCAAACGGCGCAAGCTGTGTGCGCGCCAAGAGCATGTGGCCAAGTACATGAGCCAAGGCCCCCACAAATATTTAAATAAACAAGCATTGGAAGGAGCATGGGTTTACAACTTTGGGAATTCCTCAGGTCCGAGTGCCATCAACATTTCTTCCCACCAACGAAATGTGCATACAGATTCTTTGGTGCACACTCACCCCGCAGTGGTCTTGAGATTGACGTTCCATGTGATCTCTAGGTCAGAGGGGAGCCTCCCCTCGAAGATGCGAGCATTGTACCTGCACGCATAAATCGAAAGGATCGGACTTCACAGCTCTAGTCGCGCAGAATAACAGTACCTTTATTCCAGAGTTTAAATAATGGTCGAATCAGGTGAAGCATCCGCAAAGATGTCCCATCCAGCACTGCCGCACCGCGATCATCACAGATCCATCGAATATCAAGGAATTGCTACAAGCTCGCCAGATCTCTATCTTAAATGGCGAAAGTTATGAATCTTCTGCATCGATCTACAGCGTGAATCATAAATTCGATCATGCGGTGGGCAGAGGTTCAAATGAGGGGATTAGAACCACCAAGTGTTAAGCAGAGATCGTGTCCATAATTTACACATGAATTTACACATAATTTACACATTTTCATCTTGAAGTTCAGAAAGTATCAAAAGACTTGTTGATTCTACAATCCTTGATGCAGACCCTACAGCTGCGGGTGTAAAGCTAGAAACGTGAGGCATTCGAGCGCATCATTCGGGGTTTGGAAGACTGTGACCAAAGCCACCGCAGCAGGCTATTCTTCAGTCACCCTTTACCCTATTCCAACTCGAAGGCAGCTACTTCATCCTTTCGGGATTGATTCTTTGAGTCGAGCATTGCGTTAGGTATCATCGGCTCATGTTCTACTTGATTGTTTAGGATAAACCCACGTAAGGATACCGAGAGTGCTTTGCGGGTGGAACCTGTGTCGCGGGTAACGGGGGTGCTTTGCGGGTGGAACCTGTGTCGCGGGTAACGGGGGTGCTTCGTGGGTGGAACCTGTGTCGCGGGTAACGGGGGTGCTTTGCGGGTGGAACAGTTGGGCTGTGCAACTACAACGCAATGTAAGTGCGCTGCAGGGGAAATCCAGGTTAGTGAGAGCGCACTCTTTGAACAGATCATACGCCAACTCGCCACGTTGCCGCTGGAATGCCGCACGTCCCCCGTTACGCCCAGATGGGGTCTGCTTCGGGGTGACTGCGGGATTCGAGGTCACCGGCGTTGCAGGCAGCCCTGGGGGCAGGGAGGGCAACGGCTTCCCCATAGGTTTCGGAGTCTCTCCCTGCGATGGTGTCCGGTTAAAGTCCATCGGTGGCACGTTCTCTGCATTCGCCGAGCCTGAGCACAAGTTTCAAAAGACGGGTCCGTCAGAGTGGTGCCAGGCAATCAGAGTATGCGGCACTCGCGCGGGAAGGTCGCACCATGCTCGTGGAACAAATGTGTCGCACAAATTTGTACGCGCTGGACAATCCCGCACCAAAGCGAAAACGCTCAGGGTCACGATTTCGGAGGAACGAGCCCCAGGAAAGCAGCTGGGATTATTGTTTTAGGGCTTGCACTTACAACCAGTACAAAAGAGCAATCTTGCAGTCTCACCAAGGCGAGGCATCTGGGACATGAGCAGCGAGATCGAGAATTTGAGCCGAATTCAAGAGATGGGAAATTGAGCTACGGGTGCTTTGGTAAGGGTGAGGGTGCGGCCTCCCGAGATGGCCAAAAGGCGAGAACGGGAATTCTGAGCAGAACAGAGGCAGGCTGGGGAATTTGGTGCTGCAGAAGACCTAAACAGGCTCTGGATTCCCGAGAGCCTGGCAGTCCCTCCTGATAACAGCCACCACCTGCAGCAGGTTGAATCACAACACGTAGCAAGCTTATGGGTCGCGGTTGCCATATAAACACCTCCCTGTCGGATATATACATATTATTTACAACGTTGTGTGTGTATATGCATATATATATATAGGATGACCACTGGCTTCAATGCCTCACCTGGTGGAAGCATCTGATGAGAATCCTGCAGCGTCTTCACCAGAGGTGCTGGGGTGGAGCTCCAGTACAGGCACACATCGTCGTCGTCGTCATCGTCGGAATCGATAAGGATCATGCCCGAAGCCACAGGTGGTGAAGTTGCTGCCAAGGCGCCGGCGAGGCCTGCTGGCGACGCGGAATGCAACTGCCAAAGCCAAAGCAAGTCTTCGAATTCTTCGCACTTGAAAAACTCGAAAAACGTTTTAAAGTGCAATTAGACAGCCTTCCCTGGCGCACAGGTGTGAACTGATTTTGTTAAATTGGATCTTAGTGGTTTCAAAAGCGCGTCGATCGAGCTGAGCCCTGGGCGACAGACAAAGGCGCACGAGCTGAAAGATTTGTCCGTGAGAGCCGACATCCTGACAAGGGTATAAGTAGGAGTCCGAACAGACACGGAACACCCGAAACAGTCAAGACCACCCCAAAACCTCTAAGGTGCCTTCAGGGGGTTGCAGTCCCGTACGACAATGGTGTGCTTCAGGGAAATTGGCCTCCCCCGCCCCCCCAAGTGTCGGCAGGAGCAGGCCCAACGTATGCTGGTGGCATCAGCGGTACAGTCCCGCGGGTGAAGGGAGAGAATGCAACCCCCTGCTCAAGATCGAAGTCGAGGAGCTGTCCCAGATCCCCAAGACACAAAGACCAGGTTCTGGGACGAAAAGTTTAAATAGAAGTTATGAAAGGAGACTTTGTTACAATTATTCATTGGGACTGACACAACTATCGCGACGACACAACACACGTGGTGCGTGATCCCCGGTGTAATTGCACTAGCTCCAGATATAAGCGAAAGTAACTAATACGCGCAAATCAATTCATGGCAGCTGTACGGTAGCATCTCCATGCATGTACCTATGTATCCAAAGTGTGTCTGCGCACCAGCTACATACAGGAGTTCAAGTTGCGACAGTGTCAGCATGCAACACGATAGATTCGAGGGGGTCATCGAGTTAATTCCCGAGGAATTCCCTATTTTGACAACACGGCAAAATGCTTTCTATGGCTGCCCTTGGCTTGGGGGGGTGGACAAGGAACACACAGGTGGTGCGAAGTGCAACGAAGTAACCAGGCGGTGCAAAGTGCAACGAAGTGACCAGGCGGTGCAAAGTGCAACGAAGTAACCAGGCGGTGCAAAGTGCAACGAAGTAACCAGGCGGTGCAAAGTGCGACGAAGTAACCAGGTGGCTGTCAGGGTTTTCAAGACATGCGCTATCGCAATCGAGAAGTTAAAGCATACCGGGAGGTTGTTGTTCGGAACTCGCCGAACGTCCCACACCTCCGGATCTCCCTCGCTGGCCAAACGGATACTCCGCAGGCTGGCCTCCAACTCTGGCAGCGCAGCAGGCGCGTTGCCCCGCGCCGTACCCTGATCGTCATCATCGTCTTCATCGCTCTCAAGCCCAATCACCAGTCGCCGTCTGACTGTAGTTGTCTTGGACTCGCCAAGCTCATCTCTCGGCCACTCTCCCGTACTATCAGACTCCGTAGGCTGGAGGGAGTTCGCAACACCATGGCCGCCACTCACCGCGTTGTTGCCTTCCATTATGTTCGCGCGAGAACCCTCGTCGTCGCCTCCACGTTGAAACGAAGAGTCTTCGTCCTCGCTCTCTGAACCGAGGACACGCATGCTCCACCGTGGCCGCCGTGTGCAAGAGTCTGCCTCCCCTTTCTCCTCGCTTTTAACATTCTTACTTACGCTTTCAGGGGTGCTCGCAGTCCTCACATCCCACATCTCCGCGGCTGGACCGCGCAAGGAGACGGACCATAAGCTGGCATCTTTCTCCTCCGCCTCAACCGCAACACGTGCCAAAGTATCGCTGGGACTGGGGCACGCCTCTTCCTCCTGATCGTCGTCACTTTCAAGCCCGGTCACCACGCGACGCGTGATAGCTTGAGATGAGGTAAAGCCCTGGTGTTCTTGCACTGTACTGCCGGTTTCTGTTGGGCTTGAGGGGTCAAAGCCTATCTTGAGGCCGTCGCTCAGCACGTCGACGTTAGCAGTCACAACAGCGAGTTTCGCGTTGTTCGGTCGAGAGGTGTCGCCCAGGCTCGCTAACGAGCAATCTTCAGTGCTTCCAGAGCCCAGGACGGTATTGCGTGTGCGCGGCTGTGCCGTAACACTCTCGTCCTCGCTGCCCTCGTTACTGTAATCAGAGGCTGGCGTCTCTATTGTCAAGTCACTTTCGAGTCTTCCCCCTAAACGCTCAATGATCGAGTCCGTGGGGGAAGTCAGTTGCAGTGTCCGAGACTTAAGCTTGGGCGTTGGAGTATATGTGTCCGGGGAGCTCTCCACGCTATTCGTATTGTTGTCGCCAGTAAAGCTCCGTTCGATGGAAGCGCCAGTGGGTCTCTCCGCTTGGGGCGTGGCTCTACTTCGCATTCCATCTAGTTCGTCGTCGCTGTCCAAGCTCACAACTAAACGAGTTTTTCTTGAACTGTACTGATTCTTCGCACCACCAGGGCTCGTAGTTCGACCGGTATTGCGCCCTGTGAAATCGAGCCCGAGATCTCAGGCTTTGTATTCTGCACATACATCAAAGAACGAGTGAGGAAATAAAGGTAGGCAGGAGCTAGTTCGGGAGGTTGTTGGTTGGTACAATTTTCTCGATGCAGTACTCTGGTATCCGATCTCGCAGATGAACACCGAACTTCGTCACTCGGCGCGTGAGAGGCTTCTGGCTGAGGTGCTTCAGCTGGGAACTCGTTGGTGTCCATTACCCGAGCTAGAGTATCCAATACAAGCAGGCCCTGCAGTGATGCATACACTCTCGCCATCATCGTGTGTTATCATACCACAACGAATTTCGTTGGCACATTTCCACCATATCGAAGGAACTCCTACCCATTCCCAACAGCGCGCTCTTTTCAGGTGATAAGGATCCAGGTGAAAAGCGAGATAAAGTTACCTGCTGGGCTGAAACCTTTCCCCTTAATTTGTCTTCCAGAAGACTCCATAGAAGGTGAGAAGGGTCCCCTTCGGATTTAAGCGCATTTATTCCTGTGGAAATGAGCTCCATGCCCCGCAAGGTGTTTCGTCCTCCACACACTTTGGGACCCGTTATCAAAATTGGATTCGTTGCACCAGCTGTCTCCCTACCGAGTACAGATTGCGAGGGTATGCTAGAAAACTATCGAAATCAAATTGAATTTCGCGCGATGCCTCCTGAGACAGCTCTGGTTTTGATGTTCTTGATATAACGTGCTATATGAACCGTTGTTGAACAGTCACAGCAACAGAAAAGGATCACTTTACAGTATTCATTTTACTGTCGTGTTCATATTTCAAATCGCCATCGGTTCTTTTTTTTATAAAGCTTGGCCCTCGCCTGCTCACCTGCCTGCTGCCTCCGGCGAGTACGCGCGCTTCGACTTGGACGTCCAATCAGAAGACGAGGTGGCGCGAGCTACCGTTGAGCTTCTTGGCCACGAGGACGAGATGTATCAAGCATTCTCGGGCCTTGTGGATGGCGCGGTGTCACTGTAACATGCTGCCTCAGGCACCTCGACCTGAATGCCCCGTGTCTCACACAAGGTGCACGTCCTTGCCCTAGACTAGACCACTACTGTATTTATTTATTCTATTTATCGTATGAACGCTCCCGCTAGGACGAGCATCGCCTCTTCAAGGCAATGTCGAATGTGAGGAAAAGGGGTTCGTGTTTTCCCTGCCCCCCCTCCAGTGGTGGAAGCGTGGTGAATTGCGCAGTGGAAGCGTGGTGGGCCCATAACCTGACAAGAAGTGAGATATATATATGTAGATATATATGCTCGAATGCGTGTGTGCAGAACAGTCTCGCAGGGGCGGGTGTTCTCGGATACTAAGATGATATAAAATACTGAGTTAGGTGTTTTATAGCACACCGTGACACACGTGACAACGCACACTGGTGACACATCAGGCTGAGGGGTGACAGTCAGGAGACCCACTGTGCCCCCCCCTTACAGTGGGGGTGGCAAGATTGGGCTCCCCGTGAGATTGAAGAGACGCTGAAAATGAGTATAAGATATCTGGGGGTTGACAGTGCGACCCGATGACGGTATGTGCTGACGGGAAGAGTGATCTGAGGGTATATATATAAGGGATATATATGCACGTTAAAGTCACAGAAAACACAATGCCGGGTGCTCGGAAACGGAATAGCATGAAACTAGTTAGACACAAACACGGACTGTCTAAATAGGAAGGCTAACGTGACGGGGACACGGTCACGGGTGACACATGCCACACACAGTGAGGGGTGAAGCAAGGAGAAGCAGGCCCCCATACAGTGGGGGGGGGATTGGCTTCCCCGTGACACCACTGCTGAAAACAGCTCAACAGACAGTGGGGACCCGAGAGCCGACGGAACAAACGGATCACTAGACTCGTATAGATGGACATAAATACTGAGTCTAGGTCACTAGCTGTACACCGAGAATGACACACTGGATATGACACCTGACTGTACGAACTAGTCAGGCTGTCATTTCCAGCACACCACCTCATTTGAGGTGCACAGCTTGTGACAACACACCACCCTAGCTACTAGAGTTTACTGAAAGAAATGTAAGTTGTCAACTCTAGGAGCTAGCTAGGTCTCAAGATGTGGTTGAGTGCCAAAGCACAAAGTACATGCTAGGATGAGCTGTGAGCAACGAGATAAAAAATAATAATACGTCTCCGATCACAAATTGTCTTTGCCTGCAAGTGGCTGGGTAACGCACGTAAGAAACCGCCGGTCTGCATGTTGGATTAGGCAGCTAAAATTAAGAAAACCGTGCCGGTCGATGTAGCATTGTCGTCTTCGCACTCTGAAAAGGGATCTCCGCCCATGGATTACGTGCCATAAAAAAAACAAACGTTGCTCGCAAGTGGCTAGGATAGTAAAATAAGATGCCAAAATGAACATCCAATCTCAACTACAGCAAGTGGCTGGCTCCCAAGTAACGCCTAGCCGGTCAATGAAAAGAAATCAATAATCATCGGAGTAGTACTCGTCGTCAACATACTCGTCATTTTGCTCAGCGAACTCCTCTGACGCACCACCATACTCGTGAGAGTTGTAAGCCCCTGCGTCCCAGGCAGCCCACTCCTCTGCGGTGTACCCATCATCGTGCTCTTCTCCTTCAGCGAAAGCTGCCTCCGGAAAATTTTCGTGCTCAAACTCGTCTACTGTGGGCTCTGGGAGGGGCTCCACTATAGAATTATCGTCAACATCGGATATATACTGCGGTAAAAAGCCTTCCTCAATTGAGGGTTCTAAAACTCCGCCATAAGACTCTAGCTGGAGACCTGTGTCCAGCCCAGAACCCTGTTCCAATCGAAGGGTCGAAAATTGCGGTGCGCAAGCCAAGTGGCCATAATACCCCTCTTCCTCCTCCAAATCGTCTTCAGAATCGTCGAAATACCCAACAGGGTACTCCGATTCATCTTCGGTCTCACTACTTTCATACTCCTCAAGTTGGCGCTGTCCAGAATGCAAATAAGAATGCGCTGAGGGAGGGGCATGAATGTAATGTACTTCTGTGCGCACAGGAGGGGCCTGTGGCACAACGTCTCTCGCCCTAGGGATACTAGGCGAGGGTCTGGTGGTTGTGACCTGACAAGAAACAGATTTCGTATTCGAATAAACCATGCAGTCACCAACCCCCTTGTCGCAAAAGGATACACCGGAAATCCCGGATTCCACGGTATCAAGCTCAGCGCCCTGAGCACCACCAACGTGTGTGCTAGCCTCTGAAACAACAATCTGAAGGACAACAGGTGTAGAAGCCGCCGATGATGCCACCGGAAAATCCGAGCTCTGGAAATGCGAAAGGGCGCGCGCCATAGAATGAATCAGGCTGACAGTGCGCGAGCGGTTCAAAGAGTCCAAGTTGTGAAGTTTGCCATCAATAGTCGCCAAAAGAGCGCGAAGCTCTTCGCTCGAAGAAATCTGAGGTGAATCCATAAAAGAAACTGAACACAAAAGATGAATTCACTCAATCAAGAAAAATCGTAGAGCACCACTCCGTCGTAACAACCCACTGCCAAAGAGCGTTCCAAGCTCTAGCGTAATCCTGATCTAGAGTGTCTCACAAGGCGTGAGAACACTCAAACGGAAGATATAGACCAAAATAAATGAAATACTACGCTAGAAACAAATCACGCAAGCGTGAAGTGAGTCCCATAACCTGCTGAAAACAGCTCAACAGACAGTGGGGACCCGAGAGCCGACGGAACAAACGGATCACTAGACTCGTATAGATGGACATAAATACAGAGTCTAGGTCACTAGCTGTACAGCGAGAATGACACACTGGATATGACACCTGACTGTACGAACTAGTCAGGCTGTCATTTCCAGCAACCACCTCACCCCGAAGGTGTGAGTGGCCATCCCAGAGCAAGCAAACCCTAAAACCTAAACCCAATGTCACTTAATGTCAGAGTGACAGAGTCCAGAGGACCACTTTCCCGCTAACAGCTAGCAAGGTGTGTCATGGGAACACTGACGACTTTCAACCCCCATAAGGGGGGAGGTCTGTGGTGCCCTGTGTCACCCCTCGCCTGCTCGGATGTCACTTGCAGTGCCTGCTGTTTGCTCCACTCGTGTGTCACGGTCCGTCCGCCAGCTTAAACCCGTTTATCTCCCAGTTTAATCTGACTTTAGCCGAACCGAAACCCTACCTCACTGCCTTGACTTTTTCAGTGCAAGCATATATATATATATATATTGCATATTATCTGCTTTCACATCAGGTCTGGACCCACCTACGTTCAGAGGTGTTGTTTCTTACGTTCTCCGTCCGCTTCGCGCCCTGCGATTCTATCCGACACTTTCTTTAGTATCGACATTTAACTAGTACCGACACTTCCGACATTTTATTGCCGACAATCGACCTCCTTGCCTTGGCAAAGGTCACCCCTAGTACCGACATTTCTTAGTACCGACATTTCTTTTAGTACCGACATTTTGGCGCACTTTCTTGTGCGTTACCGCTCAACTGGACCGACATTACTTTTTACCCGACATGGCTTCCGCTCGACGTGAGACAGTTGGTTCCACGCTTCGTGCGGCACGTGCACGCACTGGTGCGTCGCCATCCCCATCACCGACGGCTTCGCACTCCACACCATCTTCGAGTGCTCGACCCCGCCGCATTGTGGGGACTTCGTCCTTACGTGCAAAACCGACATCAACGATTGAGGCTCCAACAGCTTTTGATTTCTTCAATGACCCCGACGTTTTTGTTACTACGCCTGTGGAGGAGGGCCGCGAGGAGGAATTTCGAGAGCAACTTTCTTACGCTTTTACGTCAGGGAAGATATCTTCCTGGGATTGGCCGGCCCGGGGCCGTGTCACGGAGGCCCGGGCCGAAGGCGGGCCGAAGGAAAAGTTGCGGATGGGCCGAGTCGGATTGAGGGGAAAATCGATAAATTTCCAAAATTTTATCGATTTTTGACAAATTGTCATACTTAAAATTAAAATTTTGGGCAATTTTGGGTTCGGGCCGAGACGGGCCGAAATGTGGCCGAAGTAAATTCCCAATGCGGGCCGAGTCACCTCCGCGGAAGATATCTACCCTGTTTTACGTATGGGAGTGACCTCGTCAACTTCCTCAAGTCCACTGGTTTCAAGCTTCCCACTGGCTACACCCTTGACAACGACACCGCCGACACTGCTGACTTCGCTGCCTTCACTGTTGGGCTGGTTCACGTCATGTTCTCCATCTCGTACGCGGAGTCGGCCAAGCTGCTTGACCTGGAGCACGACCACGACTTCTACCACTCTACTGTGAACGAGATCCTGTTCTGCCTCCTGCCTCACCCCCTTCGTGGTAACGCGTTATCCGTTTACCACGAGTGTGCGCGTACCCATCCCGCTGACGGCCGCTACGCACTCCAGCGACTCCGCTACGAGGTCGAGGGCGTGCCCGACGCCGATGGGATGCGTTACTGGACCCAGATGAGGGCCATCGTCCTCTCTGAGACCGTAGACCCAGCTCCACAGCTGGCTACGATTCGACGCCTTTGTGAGCGTCACCACAAGATCAAGCCGGCGTACTCCGACTCCGACCGCATCGCTGACCTCTGATACATCCTGTCCGAGGCCGCCAAGAAGAGTCCCTACGTCGCCCCACTGTACCTGGTGGTGCTCCGCGAGCTGCGTTCAGGTCATCCTTTAAACCTTTGACCGCCTCGCACTCCGCATCCGACTCGCATTCAGGGACGAAAGCCACACTTTCGTCCCCGCCTGTTAGGGATCGCGAGCAGTCATCAGATGTTGGTGCGTCATCGAAGCTGCCGAATCGTGATCCGTAATTATATCAGAAACTGAATGAGTACCACTGAATGCGGGTCGATGTCATCATCAACCCGCGTAGCTCAGTTGGTAGAGCGACTGTGATTCAATCAGGAGGTCATGGGTTCGAGTCCCGTTGCGGATATCATTTTCGCCGCGATGGATTACGCTCGACCCATCTCAAACAGTGAAAAATCCCATCACTATTTATAGAGCCCTAAGATTGGTATTCTCGTAAACGGCTCGCAGATTCGGTGTCAGATGTAACAGCATAAGGCACATGATGTGACCTACGCTAAGATCGCGTATGCTCGGGCACCATGATGTGACCTGCGCTACGATCGCGTATGCATGGGCGCGATGTGACCCGCGCTGATGACGCGGATTCGGGCTGCATCCCAAGAACTGCGATGCACCTTCGGTGCGATGGGCTGCATCCCAAGAACTGCAATTCGGCTCATAGTAAGCTGCCACGTCATCACATCGACCGAACTGTGATACGAACCGGGACACGAATCGTCAGGTGACGATCTGATTTCAAGTGGGGAGATATGTTAGGGATCGCGAGCAGTCATCAGATGTTGGTGCGTCATCGAAGCTGCCGAATCGCGATCCGTAATTATATCAGAAACTGAATGAGTACCACTGAATGCGGGTCGATGTCATCATCAACCCGCGTAGCTCAGTTGGTAGAGCGACTGTGATTCAATCAGGAGGTCATGGGTTCGAGTCCCGTCGCGGATATCATTTTCGCCGCGATGGATTACGCTCGACCCATCTCAAACAGTGAAAAATCCCATCACTATTTATAGAGCCCTAAGATTATATGTCACGGATCGAAAGATGACAGACGCCCGCAGTCGCGATGTTGGTACGTCGTCGTCGATGTCACACGCATAGTCGATCATCGATCTGTAACAGTCCGATCTGTACGAGTACCACTGAAATGCGCGAGAGGATCATCATCCTCCGCGTAGCTCAGTTGGTTAGAGCGTCGCACTAGAGAAGCGAACGTCACGGGTTCAAATCCCGTCGTGGAGCATTTTCGGCCCATGACGATATATCAAGGTATGGCTTACGCGAGGTCGACTTTACACAAAACTTCGGAAAATATTTTTATTCGATAAACATGTCGCTTAAACCAATCTAAACATATTGCGCGCTCTGGGTATACAATTGACCCAGGCATTGAAAAGTTATGGCCGATACCGCTCGGTTACCTCCCATACTTAACCATACTTAAGAGCACACTTCAATCGCATTTATCTCACGATCTAGAAAATCGGAAGTTTTGTGTAAAGTCGACCTCGCGTAAGCCATACCTTGATATGATTTGACCCGGCTCGTACAGTGGAAATCCCCGCACCGATTTCAGACCCTAACATTGGTATCGAAGCGACGGTTCGGAAACCGCCTCAGATGTAACGGCATAAGGCACGCGATGTGACCTACGCTAAGATCGCGTATGCTCGGGCACGGCGATGTGACCTGCGCTTCCTACGATCGCGTATGCATGGGCACGATGTGACCCGCGCTGATGACGTGGATTCGGGCTGCATCCCAAGAACTGCGATGCACCTTCGGTGCGATGGGCTGCATCCCAAGAACTGCTACCCAGCTTCATCGCAGGCTGCCACGTCATCACATCTGAGGTCGGACCTCTGAAAAGTAACTCGACACGAATGTCGTGAGGTCACGACACTTTAAAGAGGGGAGATATGTTACGGATCGAAAGATGACAGACGCCCGCAGTCGCGATGTTGGTACGTCGTCGTCGATGTCACACGCATAGTCGATCATCGATCTGTAACATATCCGATCTGTATGAGTACCACTGAAATGCGCGAAAGGATCATCATCCTCCGCGTAGCTCAGTTGGTTAGAGCGTCGCACTAGAGAAGCGAACGTCACGGGTTCAAATCCCGTCGTGGAGCATTTTCGGCCCATGACGATATATGATTTGACCCGGCTCGTACAGTGGAAATCCCCGCACCGATTTCAGACCCTAACACCGCCGAGCCCCGACACTCGGTCCGAGGGTTCTGGGTACCGCCCTAAGACCGCCGCCCAGAAGCCCCAGACCCCTGACCCGCCCGGCCGTCCTACGGCCATGGCACTCCGCGCGAAGAAGCAGTCCGACACGCCGCTTGATGGGAAGTGGGTGGCCGACACCCCCACCGCCTTGTACCTTAAGTGGTCTGGTACTGGTTATCCGTGTGCTGTCTGTTTCCGCGTGTGGGGTGTCACAGATGCTCATCCCGACACTCGTGGTGCTTGCCCCTTCGTGTGCATCGAGGCCTTCGCCAACAACAAGCATTTGGTCATGTCCAAGCGGGCTCCGCCTCGCCCGCCGCTCGACCCGCCGCCTGCAGGCGCCGCGCCTGCCCCGCCGACTGTGCCCGCTGTTGACGCGGCCTTCCAGTCCGTGCGGCTCTTGCCGCCCGCACCTGGTGGTGGTAACACGATTGACGCCGACGGTGGCGATGCTCTGGTGGTGCCTGCGGCTGAGGACCTTGCCCCCCCGCTTCCGGATGAGCCTGCTGGTGCCTCCCTGGCCTTCCAGGACGAGGACACCGACTGGCCGGTTCTCCGCTCTTCGCCCGTTTGGGTGCCGCACGTTCCAGGAGCTGGCATTGTGATTGGCACTCAGCTCCAAACCCTAGATTGAGACCCCAAATTGACACATCACGAGTTAGCAAGTAACTAGAGAACATTACATTTCTCCTAGGCGCCTGCCCGGGAGTACCGGCTAGCCCTCAGGGTAGATATCTTCCGCTGAGGTGACTTGGCCCGCATCGGGAATTTACTTCGGCCACATTTCGGCCCGTCTCGGCCCGAACCCAAAATTGCCCGCCGCATGCGCAAAATTTTAATTTTAAGTATGACAATTTGTCAAAAATCGATAAAATTTTGGAAATTTATCGATTTTCCACTCAATGCGACTCGGCCCATCCGCAACTTTTTCTTCGGCCCGCCTTCGGTCCGGGCCTCCGTGACACGGCCCCGGGCCGGCCAATCCCAGGAAGATATCTTCCCTGCTAGCCCTGCAGTGCACCTCCCACCTTCGGGGTGAGGTGGTGTCATGGGAACACTGACTTTCACCCCCCATTAGGGGGGAGGTCTGTGGTGCCCTGTGTCACCCCTCGCCTGCTCGGATGTCACTTGCAGTGCCTGCTGTTTGCTCCGCTCGTGTGTCACGGTCCGTCCGCCAGCTTAAACCCGTTTATCTCCCAGTTTAATCTGACTTTAGCCGAACCGAAACCCTACCTCACTGCTTTGACATTTTTCAGTGCAAGCATATGTCGCAAACGCGTGCACATGGTGGGACAAACACTCAAATTACTGCCAAGAGATGCTGTAACTCCTCAGTCACCAAATAAACCATTAGATGTCATATCGATGCTCTGCGGTATGATCCAACGTAGCATATATGTGTGCGTGCTCGGCATGACATCCATCGCTGTCCTCAAATGTCTCAATAAGTCGTCTCGTGGGTGCATTTTCATCTAATCAAGAGCCTGGATCCACCAGTGCACAAAATGTACCCCTGGGCTCACCATAACTCAAGGTTCAGTTGATCACCAAATTGATTCGAAAAGAATGCTACTGTCGCCCTACTTCTCGTTCATTCGCTCGAAGTAAGCTGCCAATTTCCAAAACTGCTCAAGAGCCTGGATCCACCAGTGCACCTGGGTGCCCCTGGGGTCACCATAACTCAAGACACAGCTAATTCCCAGTTGATAGGCCTGCTACAACATCGTTGGGGGAATCTTTGTCGGAGTCTCCCCCCCCCCTTGTTGCAGGCCAACGCGCCAAAAGTCCCATCGGGGCCGAGGTAGACGACGAAAGCTTGCTCCTCTTTGTTTCGGAGGGTCCGCAGGTCCCGGCGAGCTCGACGTTGGCTCAAAAGGACTCCCTGTACCAGTGCCATTGCTGTGTCCTTGGACCGACTGGGATCCGGGGACCCCGGCGAACAGCCGGTAATGACGACCTCTTCCCTGCCCTTGGTGAACCGGACCGAACCCCACTTCTTATAATCCAGTGTAACTGGGGAAAGGTTCGCCAGCCAAGGACCTCCCAGGATGACATCCACCTTGAGGTCGAGGGGCATTACCCGAAGCTCAACCTGCTGGCCGTAAGACCCCTTCGACGTCTCAGCAAGGAGCTTGGGCCTGATGCAGGAATTAGCATCATATGTGGTGCCGTCAGCCACTCGAACCCGCATGGCTTGCTCGTGGCGCACCGGCTTGACGCCGGAGAGCTTCTGCAGTGTACTCTTTGCGATAATATTGGTGGATGCTCCCGAATCCACCAACACCTTGACTCTGACGCCCGCAATCCAGGCCCAAAACAGCAACAACGTCGGTGTGCGACTGTGCCTGTCGAAACTCCTCGGGCGCGCTCCCATTGAGGACACCGCTGCCAGGGACTCACACCAGCTCGGACTGATATCGCCGTCCTGCATTATGCAGTCCAGGCGGGTGACTGACGTTTCTGCGTCGGAGTCACAGTCCGGGAGGCAGTAAGTACATGCGTCCGCTAGCAGGCCGATGGCGACTGCTTTCTGGACTGCACTGCGCTCCGGGAAGTCTGGGGGGGACACCGCGACTTGGACTGACGCTGCAGCCAGTTTAGCCGCTATGTGCTTTCTGACTTGCTCGTCCCGGTGCATCAGCTCATTGTCTTGCTGAAGTTCCCTATTCTCCCTTTCCAACTCCTCCTTTACGAAGGCGTGGAAGTCCGCATGGCGTTCTGTTGAGGTAGAAGCCGGGTCCCTACCCTCCAACTCGTACTTGCGCTGCAATCGAGAGGTTCGAAGCGCCTTGTCTTCAGGAGTTAGCCATGGTCTGCGTTTCGGGCCCAAAGCCTGGCGAGCCCTGCTTCGGGTCAACCACGGCCGACTGGGCTTTGAAGTCCTCTCTGGTGGTGAGAGTGCTTCTCCCTCGGCAGGCTTGGGCTTGGCCACGCGAACGAACCGTCCGAACTCCTGATCCAAGATGGCTTTGCGTCGGCGATTGAACTCGCGCACCCTGACGAGCCGCTTCAAGCGCTTATCTAACTCTTCTCGATTCAACTGGGGCTTACTAGTCGTGGGTCGTAACCTCCAAACTACCAGTCTCCTGTCCGCGCGTCGCGCTCTCACCTCTGCGCGACTACTGTACCACCTGTGTCACATTATCTCACCGCCTCCTACGATCGTGCCCACGTCGTCAGTCGTCATCCAAACATCTACCACATGCACCATCGGCGGTACTCTGCATTCTGTGTCACATCTGAAACCAGCCATACACTGTCATCAGCAGTCTGCATCGCGACTACGTCATAAGCAAGCCAGTGCCACATACGATACTCTGTCATGCGTACGTCACACCTGTGTCACAATGTGTCACCAGCTGGACAACCCGGCTTCCGTCCCATGAAAAGCCGGGGTTTGTTACAGCTGTCGCAAACGCGTGCACATGGTGGGACAAACACTCAAATTACTGCCAAGAGATGCTGTAACTCCTCAGTCACCAAATAAACCATTAGATGTCATATCGATGCTCTGCGGTATGATCCAACGTAGCATATATGTGTGCGTGCTCGGCATGACATCCATCGCTGTCCTCAAATGTCTCAATAAGTCGTCTCGTGGGTGCATTTTCATCTAATATCCCTCCTGTCGTGCTGTGAATAAGCTGCACGCGAAGGCCAGCAAGGCATGATGATGAAAATATCTCCTCGACGTGATCCTCTTCGTAGACATGGTCGTCCAACAAGATAGGCTCAAACAATGTGAAGCCCCAGCTCACGACCAAGTCCTAGATGTAAGCATGTGCCAGCTCTCCCCCAAGCCTGTGCAACGGTGGTGATCTGACCATATGAAGTCCACATCGTGTATTGTGCTCACTGCAGCAGGTGTTGTATCCACCAGCTCTCCGAGCTATACGTCTTCTGCCATTACAAAGTAGCCCCCCAGTACGTACACCTGTACCGTGGATGCCAAAGTGCGTGTTCTCAAGGCTCGCCAACCACACACTGTGTGCGCCCGCTATCTGTGCAGTGCGCTGAGTGACCGCCAGCTCTCCACTTGGGCCAAGCTGTCCGTCACTGCCATACGTGTTCTCAAGGCTCGCCGACCATCACCAAACTGGCATTCTGCCACACAATCCATCGGACTTGTGCGACTCGCCTGCGCTGCAGCCCATGGCCTGTGACTTCTCATCTGAGATAGTCCCAGCGCTACGAACGACTGTACCCAGTATCTGCGCTCAAAGCATGAATCAAACGCTCTGGATCCCAGCGTAGCCATCATAAGTGCGTGTTCTCGAGGCTCGCCAACCACCTTCAAACTGGCATTTTGCCACACAATCCGCATCGGACGTGTGCGACTCGCCTGCGCTGCAGCCCATGGCCTGTGACTTCTCATCTGAGATAGTCCCAACGCTACGAACGACTGTACCCAGTATCTGCGCTCAAAGCATGAATCAAACGCTCTGGATCCCAGCGTAGTCATCATAAGTGCGTGTTCTCAAGGCTCGCCAACCATCTTCTGTTGACGTGTCCCCCAGTATATGCATCCTGCGTACTGTAGCTCAACACGCCAGACCTCACATGTGTGCGCCCGCTATCTGTGCAGTGCGCTCTGATGGGCATCGTGATGCCACCAGTCCGTGCAGCCACCAATACGTACACCTGTACAGTACAACGGCGGCGCAAGTGCGTGTTCTCAAGGCTCGCCAACCATCTTCTGCTGATGTGTCCCCCAGTATATGCATCCTGCGTACTGTGGCTCAACACACCAGACCTCACATGTGTGCGCCCGCTATCTGTGCAGTGCGCTCTGATGGGCATCGTGATGCCACCAGTCCGTGCAACCACCAATACGTACACCTGTACAACGGCGGCGCAAGTGCGTGTTCTCAAGGCTCGCCAACCATAAGCTGCCAATGGTGTCTCGTGACGATGGTACTCCGCCCCTCACTAGAGCCACGATAATGGCGCGCGACCCCAAACGGCTGTGGTGGTGGTGCCCTACTACTCCTCCTCGATGGCGTGGGCAGTAAGCCACCATCCCGTACATGTTGATGATAATGATGAGCTGTCCTCCAGCTCAGTGGTAACGATGGCCGCGTACTGCCCCTCCAGCTCCAAGATGAAGATGAGGTGTCCTCCAATCACATGACATGAGCTGTCCTCCAGCTCTGCGATAGTGGTGTGCAAGCTCCAAGCCTGCGATGATGATAACGAAGATGTGCAACCTCCAAGCTCTCGACGGTAGCGTGCTGCTCCAAGTCCATGATGATGACGCAACAACCCAAGAGTGCTCCGCCTCTCTCCCACGGCTGCAATGATAGTGTGTGGCCTCTAGGCCTGCCATAATGGCGAGCGCGTCCCCAATCTCAGGTGTGCGACGGCGGCGAGCTACCTCCGAGCCCGCGATGAGGGCGTGACATCCCTCCAACCCTGTAGTAGTGGTGGCGTACACGACTGTCCCTCCAGCGCTGCACTGCTCCTGCGAGTCCTCCTCGACGGTGTGTGCTCCGGCGCCTGCGTGTACTGTGTGTGCGCATGAAGGCTACTGCTGCGCTCCCCAAAGCCCATGCTAAAAAATGCGCGCTGCTGCCACCTCATGTCAGCGGAAGTGACATGCTGCCACCGCCCCTCTGAGGTCTACGAAGGTGACGCGCTACTGGTGCTCCCCCCCAAGTCTGCGAAGGTGATGTGCAGCTGCTGCCCCCTCAAGTGCTCGTCAATGATGTCCGACGGTACACTGATGCGAGTGCTCGTCGGTGATGCCCAAACGTCACACCGCTGCAGATGCTCCGCCCAAAGTGCTCGTCGGTGACAGTGTCAACGACGGAGCCAGACCGTCTCCATCGGATCCTGACTAAAATCATCTGGACGGAGACGGATGCAGGGACATATTGGCTCCCTCGGAGACGGGTTCGGGCGGAGCCTAACGAATGCAGACTCCATCGGAGACGGGTCTAGCATCCACAAGCTCCATCGGATTCGGATACTTACGGAGCCTGTTTCCTCAAGCTCCGTCGGAGACGGAGGCAGCTTTCCTCTGGCTCTCTCGGATACGGAGTCTTCCGGAGCCTAGTTTTCTAAGCTCCATCGGAGCCGGGGCCACACACTCGCGGTCTTCGTCGGACACGGTTTCATGCGGAGGCTGGATTTTGAAAACTCGTCGGGTACGGAGCCTAAACATATCTCTACCCTTCGGAGACGGAGCCTACACAACTGCATCTGGCAAATATCAAAGCGTCATTCACAAAGGGTGCAAACAATTAATAAGTTATAACATAATACCATACAAAATGGCCTTGTATCACTACAAACATACATCGCAAAAGCGCTAACTGCTCAAGACAACACTTAACTACTCTCATCACCAGATGCTTCACTTTCACTTGCGCTAGACTCAGCATCATCTTGCTTGCTGTGTGCTAAGGTGTATGCGGTCACAATCTCTTCCACCGAAGGACGCAGGAATTCGAACTGCCAATTGCCACGGATAAACATGTATGCCTCCAACATCTCGGCACCCATGGCACCACTGTGAAAGTCAGCGAGCAAAGTCCCTGCCCCACTGAAAATCTGCTCCACGTTCGCTGAGGCTGCCTTTTTGGAGGCGCAATCTGCAAAAAATACAGCAGCATGGATCGGAATTTGAGTCTCGTGGTCACAATAGAACAGCAGCTGATTAAACTCCTGAGTCACCTCGTTGATGTACTTAGTCTCCACCAATGCAGACTGGCAAAGGGTGATAAACATCTCCTTCTCCAGCCTGATCTTCTCCGCCAAGCGACTATCTGAGTCAGCAACCACATCAGTGGCAACCCCAGTGGTCCCCTTGGACCCCAAAGATGTATGCATCTTAGCTAGTTCCCCCAGTGTCTTCCGCCGTTTCTGCACTGGGGCAACTATCGCTCCCTCATCAACACCACCTGCACTGGGTTGCCCTATGATAGAGGAAGCGACCGCACCAGGCTGTTGTGCGATGAGGTGAGTGCCACGGTGTCGCAAGCGGCGATTGTATTCCGCATCCATCAACTCGACCATGGCACTCTTGTTCTCAAGGATACCAGTAATCGAGGAGTCAATGCTGGGGTTCATCTTCAAGGCCAGCAATGTATCTGTGTCCAGTTGGAGAAGACGACTTTCAACTTGCTCCGCCGCCACCTTACGGAACTGCTGCACGTCACTGGACAAGTTCTCAAAGTGCACCTCATCCCAGGTTTCTTTTTAACCAACTCCGCTCACCACGGGCAACACGGTGGAAGTCAGGTCATTGTGCAAGGCCGACGCAAGAATGAACTCTTTGTCCAAGCCCACACCCTCGTGCCCCTGCAACGCTTGAGATACCTCATACGCGGTGGTCATGGCACTCTCCAACTCGTTATTCTTCCGCCACGCCGCAGGCCGCAAGCAACGATGTTGAAGGGGGAACTCCTTGCCTTTCGCAACATTGGCCTCCACCTATTCAAACATACAATTCCAAGGACACTCACCTCAAATTACAAAAACTTTGAGCAAAGCTCTCCATTATGAGACACTTCATGCTACGAAAAACAAAGTGCCAAAGGAGGAATCACATAATACCTGATCAGCATCGGAGTCACTGTCCTCAGGAACGTTCTCGCCGTCAGTTTCCGACGCAGAGTCATCCTTCGTCACAGATTTCTCCCCAGCAAAAGGCAAAAGGGCCGCTACCTCACTGCAAATACCGGAAGTTGTGCCAGTGAGAGCCAGTCGGACTCCAGGAGGCGGTTCTGGCGCAGCATCCTGTATAGACCCCCCAGCGAATGCGGTGCAACTTGAACACCCTTTTGCACCGCGTCTTCTTGACTCCACGCGCACGCTGGGCGTTGATCAACCGTTGTGACGACAACACAGACGTGTGGAAGCTTCGGCTCTGGGTGGAGTTGCCCTTGATGTGCAACTGCAAAGAGGGATTCTTCTCTCCAGCGTTGCCGTTGCCGTACTCGACAGCCGTGGCTGCGAAAGACCTCGCCTTATCAGCGGCAGACATGCCATTGAACCAGTGGCCGGGGATGTCGATTTTCACATTTAAATCTACCTGTTGTTGACCTGGATACTTTTTTACGATTTCACATGGGAGAGCAGATTGAACAGACTTCTTTCTCTTCGCTGCTGCAGCACTCGCAGTGGACGCCATTGTTGTAATCAATAATGAGTAACTTTGATGGTTCAGCCTACTTTAAATAGGGAAATTCCAATCGTGTCAAGGTATGTAAATTGTGTCGAACGGCAGATAAAATCACGTCAACGAGATTTGGTTCGTACACTAGAAGGCAGGGCCACCGTTGGCCCTGTAATAAGACGGGTTTGACGGTTTAGATTGGAGCCTTATTTTTCAAGCTCCATCGGAGACGGAGCCTGAGGGGTAGTGGCTCCGATGGAGACGGGACACGTCGGAGCCTGATTTTTCAAGTTCCATCGGAGACGGAGCCTTAGGGATAATGGCACCGATGGAAACGGGACACGTCGGAGCCAGATATTTCAAGCTCCGTCGGAGACGGAGCCTTAGGGATAATGTATCCTATGGAGACGGGGCGCATCGGAGCCTGAATTTTGAAGCTCCATCGGAGACGGAGGCAGGGTGGTAATGGCTCCGACGGATACGGGACACGTCGGAGCCTGATTTTTGAAGCTCCATCGGAGACGGAACCTGGCGAAAATTGAAACCCGGCGATCGGAGACGGGTTGGACCCGGCTCCGTTGTCGACACTGGTCGGTGATGCCAGACGTCACACTGCTGCAGATGCTCCTCGTAACTGCACTCCAAGTGTGCGACTGCTGTCGAACTCTGTCAAACATAGGCGGAGACGAGTGTTGGTAATGGTCCACGAAAGTCGTCCGTCCCGTCCGTCTGTCCGTCCACTGTGGACGGACGGACGGACGGACGGACGGACGGACAGTGGACCAAACATTCTTAACATTCTAAGATTTCGCAAATTAGGGCTCCCATACTTAAGCCCATACTTAAGGAGTGTAACGCGTCGGCCCGCGTCGACGCCTGCGTTTTCCCATACTTAAGAAAATTTAAATTTTTTCTTCATACTTAATAAATATACACTAACTCCCCCCTCCCCCCCTAACCAGGGACTAATGGGATATAACCCAGTCGTATGCGAGTGGCAAACGTGCGTCAGAGAGACGAACCTAACCACAGAGCTTGACAATCGTATACGATTGTCAAACGTGAGTCAGGCAGTAACCCTGAGCGGATTTCTTGTTTCATATTTTTTGGGCATTCACGGATGATGCCATGCGCGACAGTCACAGTGATGTGTAGATCATTACACTCACCCCGTGTCTATATAGAGTATTCCTTTCATTATAAAAAATCGTTTTTCATGGTACCTTAGCATACCATGCCTACGTTTTTCGGTCTATACGGGCTATATATAAATTATTAATGAACACGCGATACACAGTTCTGACAATCGTACACGATTGTCAGAACTGTTTCCCAAACGAATTTTGTAATTGTTTTGTTGTTAGTAAAAAAATTACACCGAACCCCACAACAATAATATGGGGGG
>LGRX02008071.1:0-13132 GCA_001247695.2 Cymbomonas tetramitiformis | reverse complement strand
CGACTTGTTCCTGGCGTAAGCTAGCTCTAGCCGAGACCTCGGGCGACGAAGAGAGTCACTATCGCTATCGCTCGGACGATCGGAGCCCTCCCCGTCAGCGTCATGCAGGTGGACAGGGCGCAAGCCTGTTTCACCATCGGAATCCTCTCCGGAAGAATCAGAATAAGCTGCTACGAGAGATAGGACAGGCATTCCGAATGTTGAGAACTCTCAACGGATGGCCTCACTTTCACAATTTGACTGCCTTGAAGATACTTGAGAAGATCAGAACTTGAATTGCGGCGGTAATGCGGTATCCGTCTGTGTCACGTCTCACGTCGACGTGTAAAGTATGGGAATGACAGCAACCATCGCGATCGCGGAGACATATTCGATATCCCCCCAGATTTTTCACCAATCCCGCCCATATTTTTATTCTATTTTTTACATCTTCTAATCAAATTTTGACTTATTTTGAAGAACGCACCCAAATTTTGATCAAATTTTGAAAAAATTTTCAGGCCAAAAACGCACCCAAAATTTTAATCAAATTTTGAAAAATCCTGGCCAGTGCCAATAGCTACCTCTACGAAGGTCCTGTGAAAATTCGGAGACCCATGTTGTCAAGTTCGCGAGCTGCTCTTTCTGCAGTGTTTTGTCAAAAAATGATCGGAGGTCATCTTCGCCCTCAAAATATCGGTTGAAGTTGCCTGGGTATACAAAATCCGAAACTATCACTGTGGTGTGGTTGGAATTTAGTGATTTTTAACGCTACCCATGCTTAATGTTGATAACGTAGCATGAAATTGCGACATTGTTTAGGCAAGCGGGCAAAGGGGTACTCAGTTTAGGTCCCAATGAGACTACAATCCGGAGGATAGGCACTAGGAGCATCAAGAGGATGGTTAAAAATATTCCCGCGCGTCCGGTCCTTGTGATAGGACTGAACGAGATTCCAGTCCTTTCACAAGGACTGTCGGGCAGTAGCCAAAAATGTCCTATTTTGGGGGCTTCAGCCCCCAAAGTACCCAAACTAGGGGGGTGTCCCAAACTTTCAAAACTTTCATATTTATACCGAGTGTTTACTCGCAATACGAATACCAGCAATAGATAAAGATTAAAGATATATCTAGAATAAGAATTAAGAATACTCATACGACACCTAGCGTAGGTGGTATGATAAGATACCCTTATATAATCATGCTCATAAATTAAGGGGCACTTTTTTGCGATTTCGAACACACTTTTCGAAAATGCACCCCCTACCCACACGGATCTTGCTTACATGCGGCTGCCACGAAATCAGAATATGTGCAGGATGTATACCAATGACGACTATAAAGTCAAATCGCACAAGGGGGGGGGTCGAGTCATGCCTGACCAAGCGCCTGCCACGCCGACCACGCGTCAAGCACAAATACCCATTTTTAAGGGGTTATGCCGAGGGGGCTGAATGCCGATTTTTTAAATCAGAAAGTCGTCCCCAGGTAGCATTTGGAATTGGAATATTGGGGACATATAATGGTTAGTCGATAGGCATCGATCACCCCCCAGAAGCACCCCTATTCTGACCTCCACGGCATTTTCCCAATTTCGACGCATATTGGGTAAAATTAATTCCGATTTTTCAGAATTAGAAATAAGGAGGTTTTGGAAAAATTCGGGAGTCACCTTAACGCGCGACTTTCGGGCGCCCCACTTCATCAACGCAGGGTCCATGAGGTAGGCAAAAGGAGAACTGGTCACTGGGCCGGTCTGGTCGCAGGTGACACCGCTATTGTGTCACTAGTCTACTTGACTACTTGAGCTGCTTGAGACCTTGAGCCCTTGAGAATCCCTACCCAGTGAATGTCTCACTTTATTGAAACCGGTCTACTCACCATCTTATGGGAGCAGCCGAGCTGCCTCGCGCACCGCCACACCTTCTATGGAACCGAGGTGACATGCGCGCATGCGCGAGCGACAGGTTCGGGCGGTCTTGGCGACACCACGCCCGCTTTTCGTTGCCCCTTAATTTACGGGCATTACTATGGGATCCTGGTCTGCGGAGTAGGGTTAAGAAGGAAATAAGACATTTGAGGATAGCATTGGGGCATATAATGACCACGTCGGTTGATATAGGGGTATTTCAACGTCGAGGAATCCATTTTCGTTGTCCGTTTCATCACATGGGCACCGTAACTCTTGATATTGGGCTGCACAGTTGGGATTTCGTGCAATTTTTGCTTATTTTGTGTGTGCGTCGGCAAGTTCAAGGGCATTATTTCAATCGAAACATGGTTACACTGCATTAAAATTGTGTCGATATACTTATTTGACAACATGGCAATGCTTAATCGCATTGGGGAACGATTTGACTACGGGTGCTGCAAGGTTTCTACACTACTGCACCGCTAAAATTGCCACATTTTGCACTTTCGGTAGTTATGCCGAGATACTTCTACCATCTTCCTGGATAACTTTTCTCATCCTGCGGTGCATGCCTCCCACAAGCTTCCTCATGGTGCCGATTGGGATGTCATCCCACGCCTTTTCAATCCCTTCCTTCAATTCGTCGATGTTCTTGAAGCGAGTCCCAGCGAGGCTGCCTGCCATGACCGCCCAGAGGTTCTCTATGGGGTTCAAATCATGTGAGTTTGGGGGCCACGCGGTGATGTAGGATGGCACGTTATCAGCCAACCATTTCTGTGTGACCTTCGTTGGCGGTGTGGGGCTTGGCTCCATCTTGCATGAACACCCACGAGTTCGGTTCACGAGCTGCGAATATCTTCTTCGCCCCTGGGATGAGCGTTTCCTGCAACACCGCCATGTACTCTTTGGCATTGACACCTTTGCCCCGGCGGCCATATTCAGCAGGGCGTTTCTTGCCAGTGGTCCCACTGACGAAGACGAGGTCAGTCTTTCCATGCCAACCAAAGCCTGCGTACACGTGACCTTGGATCGCATTCTTGTTGGTCTCGCATGTATTGGCCTCGTTTTGTGGTACCCATCTGAATTTGGCAAGTGTCCCCCTGGCTTTACCGCCCACCACGAAGTACTTGCTGTCTGTCCAGAGCACATTCTTCCAAGTCCGGTCACGATTTCGTCGAGCAAATATGACACGCTTCTGTCGTTGCAGCGCGTTGATTCCGATGACCACTTTGGGGGCTTTGTACTTCAGTGGAATAACCGTGCCTCGCATGGATGACTTCAGCGCCCGGCTCACGGTGTGTCGGCTGACATGGCGATAGCCTTCATGTTGTAAGGCTTTCTTCACACGTTTGGTGTCCAAATCGTCACCATATTTGCCTTGTGCAAGTTCACGAGCTCGCTTACAGCCCTACCGTCCCCAGTTTCTGGGTGCCAAGCCCACTAGGTCGACCTACAGCACCGTCACTAACGCCCCCAGTACTCTGGTAACAGTCCACCCACTTGGTCACAAAGGCGCGCTTCGCCTTGAATTGTCGGGCGATGGCGGATATATTGGGCGCTTCGCCAGCCTTCTTCATCGCCTCCCACCTCGGAACACACTCCCACCGCTTCTTGTGTCGTGGAGTGGTGGATGGAGGAGGTGTTGGTGGCGAAACTTGAGGCAGAGGAGTGGAAGACACCGTTGGGACCACCTGAAAAAGCATACCCCCAAATCGCGCAATTTCACACCCTACCCCCTTGGACATAACTCGCTAGATTTCGGCTATCTACATGATCTGAGGTAGGCATACAACATATCGCCATGTGCACAACTCACATGGGTAGCATTCAAACAACACAAATGACCTGCTGGAATATGTATAGGCAGCCCTGACTGGGAGTCCCGGTGCAGGCCCCTATGACAGACCCCTAGGACCAACACTGGACTGCTGACTGATCTATAGGTTCGTGCTGTGACACACGCTGTGTCACAGGTAGGCTAGTTTCCGAGACCGTTGCGAGACCGTTCCGGGTATATCTAGCTTAGGGTTTATTTATCTTATGAGAGTTTATCCACACAGTTCGGGACCCTCTGATATCTAGTGAACTAGGATATTCCGGTAGGTCGTGGCCCCATCCACGCTTTATGCTGGATTTGACACTGTGACACTCAAAACTGTCTCATGTCACTTCCTATGGTACCTGTAGGCTGGGTGACCGTCACCAGTAGACGGGAAACACCCGTTAGGTATTTATGTATGCCTCTGATCTCGCGAACCCGCCTGAGGCGTGCACCTCTCTCCGGGCCGCGGGGCACAAAAATATATATTTTTAAAAATGTAATTTTTCTACTAACTGTGCTCGCAGGATGCTGCAGCCGGACCACATGGACCACGCAAATGGCGACATGTCAGACGGCGCAACGGCTAGATGCAGATTTGGCCCGACACTGTCCCGATTCCTGTCTTTCTAACCCGTTTCCATGCCGTACTAACTGGGTTTTGAAAGCGCAGGGCACAAAGCAGAACGAAAGGCGGCACCCAACCGTACTCAACCGTAGACTCAACCGTAGCAGCACGCCGAAAGGCCCAACAGTAGAGCTCAGCGAAAGCGTCAACAGTAGGCTAAAAAACCGGGAAAAAATGAACTCCAGAGGTGCAATCAAGAGGACATCCAGAGGCTCCCCGCTTGTGGGGCAGAAGGGCGGAAAAGGGGGGAATCCACCACGTAGGAATAGAGAGCTGTTGGACGAGGAGCAGACCGGCACGCTGCTCAGGCACTTTCAGGGGAAGGACCATGCAGCCACGAGCACTTTCACTGACGGCGCGCATCTACCGCAGCTGCCCGACGACTTCAACCACTGCCTAAACGCTTTCATCGAAAAATACTGCAGTCAGCACGGTGAGAAAACGGCGCTGGAGGCAAGGGCAGAATATTTCAGCACCGCCTACCCAGACAGGCGGCTTGAGTACACCCAGTGCTCGCAGGGCTACCCCCTGGAGAATCCGTACGGCGTGCGGAACGAAAAGGGGGAGACCATCTACACTCTCTTACAGAACTGTGCCGAAATCCAATCCAGTGAAATAGACGAGTATTGCATCCCAAAGGGCGGGCAGGGACACATCGTGGTGGCCCCGCTGCGTTCATATGGGCCTCTGGTTGTAGAGTATTTGCAGCATCTGACCGCGGCTGTCAGGCACTTTCACCAACTCGGAGAAGGAACCATGGTAATCTCCCAAGAGAACCCACCTGCAATACGGTGGGTGGGGGATAAGGTGGCCGCCATCCGCCTCACTTTCGTAAAACCAGAATACGCAGCGACTGTCATGTCAACGACCCTCGCTCACCTGCCAATCCACTGTGGGAAACTTGGTGCTGACAACATCGCTGACAGTGAAAGGGCGATCCCGAGGGTGAGGATAGCCGGCAGGGGAGGAGACCGTGGGGGGGCTGAGGAAAGACAACTATGCATCACCAGCGAGGGCTTAAAAGGTAGGACGCTGCAGTCGCTGGAGGAGGAGTTGGCAGGTATGCACATCATAGAAGCGGCTATGAAGGGTTCTTGGGAGGACTCGGTTCCCGCCGCCACCGCCCTGAATAACATCAGAGTCGTCGCCGCCAGCGAGAAGGCAGCGCAGCAACTGGAAACGGGCGACATCAAGATACCGAGCCTGACCGAGTACGACGTACAGAGGATACCGACAAACAGAGCAATCCAGCACCTCTTCGCCACCGAGGTGGTCATAGTTGACTATGACAGAAGCATCGACTATGAGTTTGACGCGGACTTCCTGGTAACGTCCATCAACGAGACCCTCACCGACAAGCTGGGTGAAGGCCAACACTTGCTGCCGTGGCCACCATCATACACGAAGCCGGCCACGGACGACTCGGTGCCGGCATCATACCTGAGAGTCCGGAAACTGAAGAGGGGGCAGATATTCTCTGCCGTGGCCAGCGAAAAGGTCTACGACTGGATAGCTGGACTACCAGAGAAGAGGTTCACAATCAAGATAGAACATCTTGGTATGAGGTTTGAGTGTCAACACTCAGACTTCTCACGATCCGGTAAGTACGCGAAAAGCAAGGGCGGAGGCGGTAGAGGCACGGTGCCACCCACCACACAGTCAGCAGACGAGGTTGTTCAAGCACTGGAAGGAAGGCTGGCATCCTTCGCCAAAGTGGCGAAAGGAGACAGCAAAACCGAGGAAGAGGTACGGGCTCTACGTGTGGTGGTTGAAAGGCTGGAGACTGCCACGGCCAAAGGCTTCAAGGACACCGTCAAGAGTGTCGAAAGGGTCGGTGACGGTGTGATCGACCTCACGGAGAAATCCAAGGGCTTCAGCGAACTCCAACTGGAACTTCAGCAAAAGATGGTCGACAACCTCATAAAGCTCAACTCGGGACAGCAGCCGAACACCCCGCAGTCAGACGACGACTTCCACGTCCGTAAAAGGACCAAGCAACGCATCGACTCTCCAGAAGGCGAGGACACCGCTATGCTCGACAAAGAGAGGCAAGACTTGGAAAAGAAGCTAGCCAGCACCGTCTCAGCCATCGAAAGGTCCCATCATAAGGTAAAACCCACACACCCCACTGCCTGGAAAACTGCACTGAATACCAACCGAGCGATCTGCAAAGGCAACACAAAGAACAGAGGGGAGCAGAAAGGCTACCCACTGCCTGAATCGACCCGGGTTGCCACTGGCAGCAAAACTTTTGAAGTTGCATCCAAGGGACTAACAATAAAGGGGACTGATCACAGGCTAGCCGATCCAAGCTGGCAAGGGGGAGCAGAAACGGGTAGAACAGCAAGCCAGCAGAAGAGCAAACACCGGGCAGCATCAGGTGAAAAAAGAAAAGCACCACTCCGAGCTCGATCGAGGGAACTACCAGAACAGCTGTTCACCATATATTTATTGCCTGAATAGAACTGCAACTAGCCACGCAAACACCTACAAATATTTAATAAGCAACTGGGGTGTACCCATAAATCCCTGCCTTGCTCAGTGCCATCGTTGTGAACTCCTGCCCCAAATAATTGATACCTGCAAGCTAAAAATCGGCGAACACAAATGCACGAGCGAGAATAACGAAAACAGCAACCGCCACCACACTGCCAACGAGGCAGAAGCACTGCACAGAAGTAGATACATAAGAATAGCAGCCGAAACCGAAACCGGGGCCGTAGGACATAACACTAAGCACACATACAGAATGTTAAGCAACCGAAGGTGCAATGACATGCACCCTGGAATAATGAGTAAGACTGTAGCTACAAATAAGAAATGGCGACACATGGCTCACAAAAACTGCAGTAATAACTCACAAAGCAAGGGGCAAAAGGAGGGAACAAGCATAAGACAAAACTGTGAACAAATGTATAGAAAGGAAGGTGAAAAAGCTGGCCCTCTAGGTACACAGGAAGATAAAGGAAACCCTAAGGCCACCCTAAGTAAATTGAGTACCAAAAGGCCCCTGGGGGGAGTAGCACAGAAAGGCTCGACAGGAAAACTCTTGGGGGGACTATTTTACAAATGGACAGTCAATACGCAAATTTATAGAGGGAACCGGCGAACTTCGGTGTTTAGCAAATTGCTCCAGAAGCTCTACGTTAAAATACGAAGTTTTGTAAAAACAACTCTAACAGAGCAATATTTTAAGGAGACAACCAAGGGTCACACACAAAAACATATTGGGAAAAACGTAGCCCAGATATGTGGCAAAAAGGACGGGACGACGCTGCAGGCAAATGTAACGCGTAACAAAGAAAGCAATGCGGGGTCAGGAGAACCCGCACGCTGGCAGAACGACGGGGATAGTGACAACAAGAGGAACCCACAAGATATATTGAATGGGAAAAGGCTGATTGCAACAACCTGCACAACTATATGGAGGGAAATAAGGGGAAACCCTAACCCAAAAGGGGCTTACCTACAGGAGAAGGGGGGAATAGGGGCACATAACAGCGAAATTGGACGGAAATATTTTACACAGAGCCTACAAATGGTAAAATACGAACGTAAAATGAAAACAAGCTTGAACAGACGACATTGGACATTTAGCGAATTGCTCCAGGAGCTCTACGTAAAAATGCGAAGTTTTGTAAGAACGACCCCAGCAGAGCAATATTTTAAGAAGACAACCAAGGGTAACACACGAAAACATATTGGGAAGGATGCAGCCCAGATGTGCTGCATAAAGGACGGGACGACACCGCGGACATATGTAACGCGTAACAAGGAGAACAGTGTGAAGACAGGAGAACATGCACGCTGGCAGAACGATAGGGACAATAACAACAAAAGGAACCCACAAGGTACATTGAACGGGAAAAGGCCGACTACAACAACCTGCACAACTATATGCAAGGAAATGAGGGGAAACCCTAACCCAAAGAGTGCTTACCTACAGAAAAAGGGGGGAATAGGGGCACATAACAGCAAAATTAGACGGAAATATTTTACACAGGGCCTACAAATGGTGAAATACGAATATGAAATGAAAATGAGCTTGAACGGACGACATTGGACAATTAACGAATTGCCCCAGGAGCTCCACGTAAAAATACGAAGTTTTGTGCAAACGGCCCAAAGGGGAAAATATTTTGAGGGGGCACCCATAGAACATACACAACTAAGGTTTGAGGAAAACGAAGCTCAGAAAAGCAGTAAGGAGGGTACAAGGAGACGGAAGGAGTGTGTAACGCGTAACAAGGGAGGCAGTACGGAGGAAGGGGAACACAACCAAAGGAGATGCGTAGTGAATAATAGACATGAAGATAACTCACAAGGCGCACCAATAAAAGCGATACTTGCAATTTGCGTTGCGATTACGGTCTTAACGAAAAGTAATATGGGCGGACGAAAAAGACCAGCACAAAAACCAACACAAAGGGTGCGGATGACAACATGCAAGGAGGCTAGCAGGAGGGCGGAAACGGGAGTGCTGGGTGAGGCTCCGGAAAGGGAGCATGCAGCACAATGCATGCAGAAAAGGAGCACAGCAGCAACAGCAAAAACCCGGCAAACAACTGAAACTAGAAAGGGAAATGAAGAAATGCCAAGAAGAGTCAACGACCAACACCAAGGAACAACACAGGAAAAGCCCCCAAAGGGCCCCAGGTGGTTAGCCGCAACAGAAGAGGGGGGACGAAGGGCGAAACTCAGAAGAAACCTCACATATTACCTACGGGCGAACCGGCAGGAGCATGCATATGCACACAAAAGAGGAAGGAGATATTGGAGTGAACATGCGAAAGGGAAAACATTCAGGTGGGTACAACGTACCAAATATGACAGACCACAACTAGTCAGAAGCAACCAGGTAGTAAGGCAAGAAACAAAGGACAGGAACCATAGTAGGTGGGCACGAAAACATAGCGAGATGCGCCGAATGAAAAGGGAAGGCCGGAACATAGCAAGAATGGCGGGGGCCCGAATAATGAGTATGCACGTGACACTATATGTGCTGGGCACTCTGGCTGAACGGATGGAGCAGGCACAACTAGCAATGAAAAACCCTCGACAAAAAGCGGTACCACAGGTCAAAACAATGAGTGAAAAGCCGACGGTAGCACGTGGAGAAGCCTTGGGCACAAGACCCAACAGGAAAGCTGAACGGGTTGAGGATGCGAGTAGGAATGCCGAAGCGAAACTACAGCCCTCCCATATAGGGGGGGGAACACGCTCGAACGAGAAAATGGAAGGACAGTACCCCAAGAATTCTGTCACGCAGGGGATATTTGCCAAGGATGGGAAACTGAATATGCACCAAGTGGACCTTGCGCTCGAAACACTGGAAGACAACCCTCCGGGTTCAACAACCATGCAAGAAATACTGAAGATGCTGAGGGAAAATGACGAAAATTTTCTGGAAATGATAAAAGGAAAAGTCGCCAAAAAGGGTGGCACCCAGATACCAGTAGTAGGAAACGGACACTGGCTACTACTGATGGTAGGAGTCTGCGTCGCAAGGGGTAACCGCACGTTGCAGGCCTATGTATACGATTCCATGGGCATGGAAAGGCAGACACGGAAGAAAACCGCCCAAGGGCACACGGGAATGGCGGGGGAACTGCAAGTAGCAGTAGGTGCATGGGTAACGGGCAACAAGGAGGCAATGGGGTGCCGAGAAGCCAGAGCCACGCCGATGTACGACAGGCACCAACACGATGCATACAGCTGCGGCGTCTGGGTGATATATGTTGCGGAGCTATGGCAACAGTGGCTGTTAGAAAGGAAAGGAGCCTGGATACAGCATGTGTACACAAACACACTCCAAACCAGTCAATGCGTGACACTACACACTACGGAAATAGTGAGCAGATGCAGAGACAGATTCAGGCCAAAGATAAAGTCGGCCATAATGAGGGAAAATAAGCCACATGCAGAACAGGACACGGATGAAGTCGAGCTGACAGGGGAGGCCCCAGCAAAAAGGACTGGGGCAAAACAGGCGCGAACCCAAGGAACGTGTGCGGCGGATGCCTTCATGAGGGAGGTGGAGCGTGGCCGCACAGGGGAACAGGTGGAGGACATAATGCGACAACAAGGGGTAGGCATACAAACAATAATGAACGTTCAGGAAGCACTTCAAGCGCTACAACAAGACACTGAAGCCCTCATAGGTGAAACAATGAGAAAACTGTCAACAGACGGCCGAACCCAAATAGCAATAAGAGATGGAGAAAAATGGGCAATGGTGATGCTCACAATAACACGCCAGGACATGCAGGCGCATGTGTGGCTACCTACTGGAGGAATAGAAAAACAGGACGAACTGCTAATAGCTATAGATGTTTGGACCATACTGCGAGAAGCCTATGACCTGCAAAAGGTGAAATACAGTGGACTAAAGACACATAGCACACCACCAGAATGGGGAAAATTCAGTCAAGGGGAGCAAGCGATAAGAGTGGCGGGGAGCTGGAAATACTGGCATGTTGATGGCAAACCAGGGCACTTCAAGCTCGGGACTAGAAACACGGCACAGCTGCAGGGGGAGACTCGGGAGACGCGGCGGATGACAGAACAAACAACTGGGCTGGCCGAGGAGAACATAAAAAGTGACGAACGGAAGGAAGATGGCAGGGCACCTACTACAGAGCAACACGCCACGGGCGAAGCAACGGAGGAAACGAACACAAATACCACGGACAAGCTAGTTCAGGCCACGCTACGGTTCCGTCCGATAAGCACAGAACAAGCAAACGAAAGGCTAAAGAAGGAGGAAGGAACGGCGACAAGAAAAAAGCTGAGGCCTCCCGCAAGCGCCAAGAAATACCCGCCACCTAATACACCAACGAAAACGAACAAAAGGGACAATGAGGAAACCAAAGGGTCCCTGGAGGCACTGAAACAATGGGGTGGGAACATGCCAAAAACGGAGAACCTAAACATTGAAGAAATGAGAGAAGCACAACAACACACCATAAATTTCCTAACATGGAACATACAGGGCGCCCGGCACTCACTGTACGAACTGGAGGAACAAATGAAAAAATGGGAGATAGATATAGCAATAGTTACAGAAACCAAGACCGCGAATGAGGAAATAAAAAGGCACTTCAGAAACAAAAAACAGTCAAACATATGCACGAGCATACCGAAAGAGGAAGGGGAGGGAGAAGAGAGCAACCACACGGCGGGCCTTGCCGTAATACTCACAGGGGAATATGCCAAACCACATAACTACACCGAGGTGCAGGTACCACATTTACGAGGAGTGCTCACACACACACTGCTCCACTTTCCGGGAGGAAAATACTTACACCTGATAGGGGTGTACTACCCGGTGGAAGGGAAAGACGTGGCGGAAGAGGCAGGACGAGGGGAACTCGACAGAGAGGCGGCCAGGAGTGGCATACAGGAGTATGTGCGGATGGTGACCACAGCCAGCGAAAATGCGGTAGGACAAACAGTACTAATTTGTGGGGACCTGAATGCCACGACGGGAACACCGAAAAACAGCAGGGACAAAGAATGGAACAAAACCCTGGAAGCCACGGGTCTGCAAGATGTGGGAGGGACCAGGGAAACAACACTAACATGGCACGAACGACGGAATATAGACGGAATGCTAGCAAGCAAAGCAGAACTACAATACTACACGCAACCAACGGCAGGAGAACTCACCGAGCTACACACAAGCGACCACAAAATGGTCTGCACAACGCAACTGGACCTAAAGGCCTGGGGGACCCACCGACCAACGGCACAAAAGCCACAACATGCAAAAACAGACAGACTGAAACTCCCGCTAACAGAAGCAGAGGGGAACACCCTCAGGCAAACACTGGACGCTGCATATACAAAGGAATTACAAGAGGAAATGCAAGAAGCAATAAACGGAATAAAAACAGGAACCAGCACAAGGCACAGAAAAAGGGCAATAGACTACGCGGGAGGAGTGGTTGCAAAGATAATGGGGGAAGCAAGAGACAGGGCAATGATGGATGTCAACTTACCGAAACAAGCGGCGGCACCAGAACAACAACATGGACTACACCTCCCAAAAACCCTCCGCAAGGAAAGGGACGGCCACCTGAAAGAAAGGAACAGGTGCCGTGAGAACATAGCATTATGGAAGAAGGACATAGAAACACGAGAACAAGCAACCGAGGAAGTACGGACGGAAGATTTTGATAACCGAACAAGCGAAATGAAGAAATGGGAACAATGGGAACGGGAACAGAAAAAGCTTGCGACAAAAGAGGCAAGAAAGTGCATTAAAGAGCACGAAGTAAACCGAAAACAGAAAACAAGAATGAAAATGAGAGAAGGATACTGGGGCAACATAAAGCACTACCATAAATTGATATACAAAAAAGAGATAGAAAATGGAACAGCACCAGCTGCAACAATACAAGCGATGGAAACCATACAAGGAGAGCTAGTAGTAGGACACCAAAAAGTGGCACAGGCAATGGGCGAACACATTGCGCGGTCGGAACCATATAAAATGAAGGAACCAGAGAAAGGACTTAAGAATACGCCACCCTGGCTTGACGAAAGGTACAAGAACTACATGAAGGAAAACTAATGCACAAGGCCGGACCAAACAAAAGTAAACCTGAAAGTGGACAAAGAAGCCTATCGACAAGCGGTGAAGAAAATGAAAACCAACAAAGCAGCCGGGCCCATGGGGATACAAAATGAAATACTGAAACAGATGCCGGACAGATTCCATGACCAACTGTGTGAACTCATGAAATTAATGTGGGAGCACAGACACACCCCCCTACCATGGAAAAAAGGCTACT
>LGRX02008069.1:0-12294 GCA_001247695.2 Cymbomonas tetramitiformis | reverse complement strand
TCGCTGGCGTTGCCTCCCACCGCCGCGACGAACGACTCAAACTTCTCCCGGAGGTCACCCTCCTTCACCCCGCTGGCATTCTTTCGTTTCAAGGAATTAGACATTTTGTTTTCTGAGTTCTTTAAAAAGTCAAACTGTGCTGGAAGTACGTAAACGGGTACTTTTTAGCGCCGCAAAGATGCCCGGAAGACGGGCAGAAGGTCTTTCGCGTGTCTCTGACGCATCCCGTTCCGTACCCCGGTGATCGTACCGGTATCGAAACGACACCAACGTTCAAACAGTGCCGTCGACCAGCGAGCCCCTTTACCTATCGCGTCGGATCGGTCGAGTGAACTCTAGATGAATTTTTACGGGAACATCGAGGGCTCTCAACAGTTTCGTACCGAGTTCGTACAGTACCGTTCGAAAAATCCGACGATAGCAGTCGCCGTGGGGCTGATGCGACATGAGCCGAACGACGTGTAGTGATCGGGCGCCATACAGCAATTTGTCTCCAATTTTAATCCTGTAATTTACGTATAATCTATGACGGACATGACAGTGACAGAATTGACCAAGAATCTGAATGCGGCGATCGCGAGCCTTGCTTTTCCTTTAGAACCTGGTTCTTGCCGTCCAGATTTCTTGAATTCAAAACTTCAACAGCGGACCTGTCGCGAGCTATGAAGTAGTTTTTTCGCGCACTTCGCGAGGTCGAGAGTCTTCGGCCCGTTGACCATAGCCTAAAAAGGCGTCAACGTGTCGCTGTACGGTGTCCGTTTTTTGCCACGTGGCCTAGAGACGTGGAACGGGAGCTACACCGGCTGAGCGGATGATGCCGCGGCCTCTGAAAATCAGTGAAAAACAACATCATGGGAAATTCGAACACCGTAGGTAGTTTTAAAAAGGCATATATAGAGGACTTATGTATGCCTTTGACCCTCCTGCGGTGTCCGGACATGCGCTTTCCAGCATCCGGTAGGGTACGTAGGATGCCGCCATCGGGTTTGGGTTTGCGGAGAGCGCTGAAATCTGCAGCCATTCGCGTTTCACCCGGTTGAACTTATCTGGAACTTATCGTATGCCTTGCACTATGCTTGCTTAACGGACGTTAAGCAAGCACGGTACTATGGTTGCGTCAAGGAATGTATACCATTCCTTGAGCACCGGCATTCCGGGGAGTCGCCTAGGTCACGTAGATTGTTCATCCACTCAAGTGAAATGAACAAACCTGGCAACCTATAAACTTTTTTATTGTGCGTGACACAAGCTACTTGAATACAGGTTTGTGGCTACGTTTGTTCGTGTAGGCGCGTTGTAGTGCGGATGGCTAACCTCACGTGATCATCTTCGCGCAAGGGAGGCGAAGCTGATCACGTGCAGTTGGACATGAGTTCGCACTTGAGGAGTGTATGCATATATGCACTGTGATATGCTGTATGGTATGTCGTGCAATAATATATGATAAAAAATACACCGCTGCTGCTGACCCGGGTCAACAGCAGCGGTGTATTTTGAAGTGAACGAAAGTCGAAAGTGATTAAGAATCAGTTTCAAACTGTTTCGAGCTTCCCAACACCGATTTATCTGCGTCCGATGACTGTGTACATGTAATTGTACCGTCAGATCGAAAATAATTTTATACACAGTGTCTGGCGTAATTTTCGAGTCATCGTCGTCATCGAAAATGCACTTTTGATTAGGTCATGAAATTGCTGTACGCCAATAGGAGCTAATGACGCTGGCGTCTTTAATTAATTAAGGCTCTTCAGACGCCATACCCTTTTTCGATTTGCAGTCTGGAGTTTCTATGGGGCCCAGATTTTTCCTGCCTTTGATCCACAGGTGGGAAATCGTTTTTCGCGATCACGGTGACACTGACCCCGTCGAATTTCGTGCTTGTAAGTTTTTTGACACCCCTTCCTCATCAGGTATCTTTCGTCCCGTCCGATTAAGACGGGGGGGGTTTATCTGGACCGCAGATTGCACTGTCCGCTGCGCGCGTGATCGACTCTTCGACCGTTGCTAGGAGCGATGGTGCTCTAAAACAAGAGCAGTTGCTTCTACCAAATTAGGCGGCCGTTTTAACTTAGTAACTTGGTACGTTTGACCCTCTCCCGAACAAACCACTTGTTTTTTTGCAATTCTACCTTCACAGTACGGTTTTGCCCAATATTGCGCACCTTATATGTTTTTTTGTTTTTTCGCGATTTTTTATAGTTTTTTTTCAAAAAATACAAAACACCCAAAAAAACATTCGGAAGACACCCCAGATATCTTCTGTGCATCTTGTTACCCTCCAGAGATGTCTTTGAGGAAGACATGTCTTCTGGAAATCTGCAACTTGTAGAAGTTCCACCGAACGTCTTAACACCCCTCTTAGGGGCGTCTTCCTCATTTTTTTGACGATCTTCTACGCGTCTTCCAATGTCTACCTAGGCGGTGGAACTTCTACAAGTTGCAGATTTCCAGAAGACATGTCTTCCTCAAAGACATCTCTAAGACAACCGGAAGATGTACAGAAGATATCTGGGGTATCTTCCGCAAACACAGTCAAGAAGACGTCCGGAAGATGTCAAAAAAATGTCTTCCGCGTGTCTTCTGTGTGTCTTCCGCGCGTCTTCCGCGCGTCTTCCGCGCGTCTTTCGCACCTCTTCTGGGTTCAGGAAGACATATATTCCCCGAAGATGTCTGGAAGATGTACAGAAGGTATCTGGGGTATCTTCTGCAAGCACAGTCAAGAAGACGTCCGGAAGATGTCGGGAAATGTCTTCCACGTGTCTTCCGGGTGACTTCTGAACGTCTTCTGAGTGTTTGTCTTCAGGATGCCCTCCGCACTACCTTGGCCAAGTGTCCTTTGTATAGGAGATAGAATGGCAAGTAAACGTGCCGCGCATCTCCAAAAGGGGGAAGCGCCCCCAAAGACCAAAAAGTCGTCCTTCAAACGAGCGATGCTCACTAAACCCCCCCCCGAATCCGCGGCGGAGGTCTTCCGTCAATCCAAGCCGGAGGTCTTGAAGGGGAAGATGGCAGCGGTGCACGATTGGTTGTCTACGGTGTCGCCATCCCGCGAGCTGGATCATGAGATGACGGCATGGCTCGGGGAATCCGTCTACATTCATGAGCATTCCCCTGCAACAAGGTGCTTGCTTGTCTCCATAACCCACATGCATCTATCATGCACATTTATGCAGTTTGGAATGCATACAACCGAAGATGTGTGGAGCATCTTCTGCGCAACTTCCGGACGTCTTGCACGTGTCTTCTATGAATTCGCCATCACAATGTGTTCGCAGGGCTGAAGATCATGAGGACGCGGTTCGTATTTGCGTGCCGCGTCAAAGCAACCGGCCACCTTTCGGCTTAGCCGAGCCCACTAATGTGTTTTTCTCGGTTCAAGAGTTTTTTGGCTATGTGCAAGCAATTTCAGACTTGCATGAACCGGGCTTTAAGGAGCATACGTGGGAGGACATTTTCTCCGATCCATTGGACTTGGCCGATGATCCGGGCACGGTGCACTTTCGACAACATAAGTGGCCGCTTGAGCCTCCCATTGGCGTCAACCTCCAAGGAATGGTGTTGAAGATACGGGATGCAATCGCATCGGGCGAACCATATCATCGTCCTCCGGAGCTTGTGAGTGATGGGGATAGGCGGATGAATCCGCAAAGGCTTACACCTTCACCTCCGGCCCCAATGGATGAAGTTGTGGACATGACCTATACCGAAGTCCATGAGCCCGAGGACCCTCCCCCGGAGAGGCCAACACGAAGGTGCGAACCGGTTGGCACGGCATGCCCGTATCTCCATGAAATATGTATGCCTGCACGCTCCGTCGGAAGTCGTTCCGAAGACGTCCCGAGCGTCTTCTGCACATCTTCCGGGCTCGTTCCGGTCAAGCTTATTCCCGGCGGATGCGTGTGACATGCTTGCGCAGGCGGATGAAAGGCCCCGTAGCACACCGCAACATGCCTCCCACGCCCGTCGAGTTGGCGGGTGAGACGCAAGAAGATGACGGGGGCGCCGTTGGTATCACGTCCAACCGTGACCCCCTCCCCCCGGAGAGGCCAACACGAAGGTGCGAACCGGTTGGCACGGCATGCCCGTATCTCCATGAAAGATGTATGCCTGCACGCTCCGTCGGAAGTCGTTCCGAAGACGTCCCGAGCGTCTTCTGCGCATCTTCCGGGCTCATTCCGGTCAAGCTTATTCCCGGCGGATGCGTGTAACATGCTTGCGCAGGCGGATGAAAGGCCCCGTAGCACACCGCAACATGCCTCCCACGCCCGTCGAGTTGGCGGGTGAGACGCAAGAAGATGACGGGGCCGCCGTTGGTATCACGCCCAACCGTGACCCCCTCCCCCCGGAGAGGCCAACACGAAGGTGTGAACCGGTTGGCACGGCATGCCCGTATCTCCATGAAAGATGTATGCCTGCACGCTCCGTCGGAAGTCGTTCCGAAGACGTCCCGAGCGTCTTCCGCGCATCTTCCGGGCTCATTCCGGCCAAGCTTATTCCCGGCGGATGCGTGTGACATGCTTGCGCAGGCGGATGAAAGGCCCCGTAGCACACCGCAACATGCCTCCCACGCCCGTCGAGTTGGCGGGTGAGACGCAAGAAGATGACGGGGCCGCCGTTGGTATCACGTCCAACCGTGACCCCCTCCCCCCGGAGCGAGAGGCCAACACGAAGGTGCGAACCGGTTGGCACGGCATGCCCGTATCTCCATGAAAGATGTATGCCTGCACGCTCCGTCGGAAGTCGTTCCGAAGACGTCCCGAGCGTCTTCCGCGCATCTTCCGGGCTCATTCCGGTCAAGCTTATTCCCGGCGGATGCGTGTGACATGCTTGCGCAGGCGGATGAAAGGCCCCGTAGCACACCGCAACATGCCTCCCACGCCCGTCGAGTTGGCGGGCGAGACGCAAGAAGATGACGGGGCCGCCGTTGGTACCACGTCCAACCGTGACCCCCTCCCCCCGGAGAGGCCAACACGAAGGTGCGAACCGGTTGGCACGGCATGCCCGTATCTCCATGAAAGATGTATGCCTGCACGCTCCGTCGGAAGTCGTCCCGAAGACGTCCCGAGAGTCTTCCGCGCATCTTCCGGGCTCATTCCGGTCAAGCTTATTCCCGGCGGATGCATATGACATGCTTGCGCAGGCGGATGAAAGGCCCCGTAGCACACCGCAACATGCCTCCCACGCCCGTCGACTTGGCGGGTGAGACGCAAGAAGATGACGGGGGCGCCGTTGGTATCACGTCCAACCGCGGGCCCGGGATGGTGGTGTGTGATTGTGGCGCGTGTCACTCATCCATGCGCTTCGTCACCATGAGGACACGGTCTCGACATAGGACTATGTTCAAACAGATTGTATGCCTTCCGACGCTTCCGGAAGAGGCGGTGGACGACGATGAGCAACATCCCGATGGCGAGGAGTCGGATCAGGTGTGCAACTCCGGGTAGAAAGACTATCATTCTCAGGTAACCCTCGCGGAAGGTACCCGGAAGACGTGCAGAAGGTCTTCTGGGTATCATCCGCATGTCTTCATGAGAATGAAGGTACATATCAAAATCGGTTACTCCTGATAAGTAATACAGTTGTTCTTCACAATTGGCACGTATGTATCTCTTGCCCATTGAAAGTGATTGTGGTTGACAGGAAGATGCCGATTCCGGTTCCCTTGACGATGCCGATGCCGATGGAAACTTGCCGGACCCGGAAGCCGTTCAAGAAGAGCTCGACGAATTACTCGACCATGTCGACCCGGAACTTGCTAGAAAGGTGACGGAAGAAATCGAAGGAAAATTAAAGTCGTTGGAGAACTTGGCTGATATGGATGAGGTAACGTTCGCTGTTTGAATATTTTGCTCGGAATTGAAAATTGTATATAGTGTGATGTCTTTTGTACCCGGAACACGCCCGGAAGTTACATGGGACGTCTTCCGTGCGTCTTCCTGACGTCTTCCGTTTTATCCTTCGATGACAGACCGCAGCGACGAGCTCCGAGGATACCCTACTCGACTTATTGGAGTGGAATCTGGATGGCAATATGACTCAAGAATCCTTTGGGCAACTGCTGCACATTTTGAAAACTAATCACCCGGACGTGTTTTCTAAGTTGCCCGACTCCTTCAAACAAAGCATTGCTCGGTTTAAGGTCATTGATATCCCACTCCTAGTGGTGGACCTTTGCCCGCATGGATGCGTGATGTTCGAAAAACAATTCGCGGACTTTGACTTCTGTCCAAGGTGCGGGGCATGCCGTTGGAAGGGAGGTAAGGATCAGTGCGGTGCGGGGAATGCCGAGGGTGCGGACGACACCCGGAATGCCGAAGCCACCCCGAGTGCAAAGCGGGGGAAGGCGAAGTGCCAATTCTATCATTGGCATTTAAAGGATTTACTTCAAGCAATTTACAGCCATCCCGACGTTGCTGGGCTCATGCGTTCGCACGCCACGCGGGAAAAGTCCGAGGAAGGCATTCTGGAAGACATTCCCGGTGAGTAACACATTGATAGAGCATATCCTGAATTGCCCCGAAGAGGTACAGAAGATGCGCAGAATGTCTTCCGTACATCTTCCGCATAACTTCCCGATTCCTACTACTTGAATGAATTTAAGTTGTATTTATGTATCTTGCAGATGGATCTGAGTGGAAGGCGAAGCAAGCTGCATATCCTGACTTCTTTACGGACCCTCGCAACGTCATTCTCATGCTTTGCGCCGATGGGGCCACCGTTTGCAAGGACAAGTCGGGGGTTTTCCCTATCTACTTTCAAGTGTTGAACTTGCCACCGGAAATCCGCAAGAGGTTTGTGAACCTTGAGTTGTGGGGAATGATGGCGGGGAAGCCGAAGAACACCACCATCCTCTACGAGAAGTTGGTAGACGAGCTTTTGGAACTTTGGGAAGTTGGGTTTCCATGTTGGGACTCCTTCACGGACGACGTGTTCCAATGCCGGGCGATGCTTCTTGCCGCCGTGTTTGACTATGTAGGGCTCGTCGATGCTATGAACATTATGGGCGTGGGGAGCTTCTGTGCGTGTGCAAAATGTTTGATCCGGGGGAAGGGGAAATGCCCGCATCTAAATAAGATGTTGTACAAGTTTTGCGAGCAAGATCCGCCAGGTCCGTTTTACCCAAAGACATGCCGAATGTATTCACAACATCTTCCGGGTGTTATCTGAGCGTCTTCCTGTTATTGTACGCAGGGCCCGCCGTACCAAAGACCGACGAGTTCATTCGACGCGCGGGCCAACGACACGTCTTGCTTAGCACGTGTAAGAATGCGGCCAATCTTCAGGAAGTGTTGGAGGATGAAATCGGCGAAACCGGTGTGAAGTTCCCATCGGCACTATCTCGTTTGCCGTATTTCGATCTTTCCAAGAATGTCATCCTTGACGGCATGCATCAACTCCGAAACCTTGGGCTATATGTCCATGAGGCACTCATGGGGTTCGACTTTACGCCGGGTGTAAGAGAGCACGCTCGCGCGAACGATATGCATCCCACGTGGTGGAAGACGACAAGGGACGACAAAGGTGATGCAGTCAAAACCCGACCACTAGCTAGGAAGGCGCCCGGAAGATGCCCCAAGTATCCTCTACGTGTCTTCCAGATGTCTTCCTGTCACCACTAACTTTCGCGCCCGGGAAAATGACAGGTGTGGAACGATATTCAATGGCAATTGGTCCGTTTCAAATCCCGATGCGTGCAAAAGGGTCGAAATCTTTGAGGTCGCTAGAGACCGCCTTGAAGTTCATGACGGAGCTCTCGTTGGGAAGGTCATGGGGGCAAGGCCATACGAAGATGTTGCGTCCGAACGGCACGAACACCGGACCGAAGACGCTCAAGTGTCACGAGGCGTTGAAAATGCTACAAGCGGGCATCATGAGCGTGCTAGCGTCTTGGGATAGAGACGAGGGCTACTCGAAAAACATGCTTGAAGACTTGATCGGGCAGTTGACGGTCATAACGAGAGAGCTCACTTCGGAGCTTGTAGACGGTAAGGTACGGAAGACACCTGGAAGACATCCAGAATACTTTCCGAGTACATTCCACACGTCTTCCCTAATTGCCTTTTATTTGGTGATTTTGCAGGGTGTTCCTAAGCTTCAAAATCTGGAGTTCTTCAAGTCACTCGAGCGCGATGGCTCACCTGACTGGCTGGTCATCAACACGCATTTGCTTTCCCACTTCCCCGACCAACTCCTCATGTATGGTCCAATACGGGGGACATGGATGTACGTGTTCGAATCATTCAACGGGAAGATTCGAAGGTGGGTGAAGAACAATGCATATCCGGTTCAGAGTGTTATGCAAGGCTTCGGGCGGTACCGGATGGTGCATGTGGTGCGAGGGTTAATCTTGGTACTTCGTCGCCGGCGGGAGGCAACCACCAATCCCACCCGGCCACCCGTGCTCCCGTTCTTGGCCACCGCACCGTTGAGGGCGCCGAACACCGTGGTTTTGGGAACACAAGGCAAGCGCCATGTACTCTCCCGCGCTGAAACGAAAGCGCTGGAGCTGTGGATGCATGGCAACGTGCCCCAATACCGCAAGTTGAAGGCAAAATTCGACGCCTACGTCACCTACTGCAAGAGGTAAGTAAGAAATGAAACCCATAAGGTGCCTGGAAGACGTTTTATATCTATTCTAGGCATCTTCCACACGTCTTCGGTAAATACATGTCCTATCACTGTGCACGTATACATTCGCAGGGAAAACCATATGGTTCGGAGACGTATTAGCGCACGAGCCGGAGCGTCTCGCCTGATGGATGTGCCGCTGCATATGCACGGTAGCGATCCCAAGGTCTGGCTGGGGAGACCATTCACGGAGAATGAAGCGGCACTCGTCGAAGGGCCTCCTCACGTGTGTCAATCTTTCGGCTCGGTCGTGGTTCGAGGAGTTTGCTATCGCACGGCAGCTTAGGACAAGACGAAGAAAACTTGTCAACGTTACTTCCGAGCCTTTTTCTCTGGAGAAAACATCAAAGGCGAGGAAATCGAGACTGACCGGTGCGTCCGTGCATTACGTTTTGGTGAATGTGCGCAGAATATGTACCGAATGTCTTCTGTGTGTCTTCCCCACGTCTTCGGGGAATCTTACTATAAAGTATAATTGTGCCAGGGGCACTACGACAGATGCTCGGAAATATGTTTTTGATTGAACGTGCAAAGGTACACAATTCGGATTTTATAATATACTGGATCAGGGCCAGATTGAGGTACAAACGATAATTCGGTTCCGAGTTCTGAAGGCTAAACACTTCTCAAGTGCTCCACTTATTCACTCGTCACTCAGGTTGCAGGGTCAACCTCTCGAGAGCCGATGTCACACTTCGGCTCAACGTTCAATTCCCGATCCGATCTCATTTCTAATTCCGATTCGTCATTCTCGATTCAGATGCTATGTCGACAGACTGACACGATGACTGCCCCACAGTACTGTCATACTACTGTACTGTCATACTATCATACTGTCATACTGTCATACTGTCATAGTGTCATACTGTCATAGCCCTGACATCTGATATTCGATTTCATTGTCTTTTCAACCCCGATGCGAATCTGACCATTCTTCGAGGGTCTGACTGAGTGCCACGATGACACCCCCCACAGTACTGTCATACTACTATAGTGTCATAGTGTCATACTGTCATAGTGTCATAGTGTCATAGTGTCATACCCCGGACATCTGGTATTCATTCTCATCGTGATTTCAAGCCCAATTTCACTGTCATCGTGCCAATCCCAGATTACTCCCGATGACACACATATAGACGCATAGGCATATCGGCTCACGCTGTGCCTCCGGGCACAACTCTCCCCCCCCTTAGGAGTGGTCTACCTCCTGGGATCACTCCGCTAAGGTACCTATCTAAGTTCCAGTTCTTAGGTTTTCTGGTTCCTTTCTGTTTCCAGTTCTTAGGTTCTCTGGTTCCTCTTCTAGCACAACTTGCCTGCCGCTACCAGGGCACCACTTTCACGAAGGAGGGTGCCGCTTGGAATCTAAAGCGGGTCTTCAGTCTTGCGGAGGCGTAAATGCCGAAAAAGATGTCGCAGCAGGGGCGCTGGCACGGGATATACGCTCGCGGATTGGCCCGCTCCAGTCTGCTGCGGATGAGGTCCCAGCTGAGCAGTCTCTGGATGAGCACCGGTTGCCCATCTGCACGCACATGGTGTCGAAGCAGTACAGCGTAGCAGGGGCGTGGGTAGTGCTGAGTTCGTCCATATGCAGGTGGGCTTCATGCATTGCGTGCCGTACATGCAGTAGGTACACACCAGCGGGGGAGGAAGTTGACGCATCATGGGGCGAAGCCGCAGCGCGTTGGGGAAGCGACCTCTGGGGTTCTCCATGAACCAATGTTTTGGCTCCAAGTAGTCAATGATCTGCAATGCTCGCCGTACGATTTTGTCAGCCTGGGGAAGATCAGGGGGTCCTCCAGTGGTGCGCGCTTGACTGTACTGCCTACAGGGGGGACTTGCCCAAACGACATCGAAGAATCCAGGCGGGTATTGTTTGTAGTCCCACTGTAGGATGTCATCCACATGAGTGGGATGCCAGATGTGTTCGGAGTCGAGGGTCACCACTGAAGCGGAGGGGAAGCAATTCAGGAATTCTCTCTCTACTGAGCCAGTGCCGCTGAAAAGTACAAGAATTCTGGGCATGCGAGTTACTCCCGCCTGTATTGCCAGCAGCTCTGTCACCAGTGCCAACGACCCATCTTCCGTACGCTCTTGACGTTCCCACGGCAGAGGGATATCATGTTCCATCTGTTCGAGCTGGTCCAGTTCATCGCAGGGGTTAGTGATGAGGTGAGCCAGTGTCATTCCAGCTTGAGCAGAGTGACGGCCACGTTGCTCGCGTCGCCGAGTGGCTTCGTCGCGAACTTGTGCTTCCATGTGCAGTCTCGCTTGCTCGAATTCACGAAGCTGTTGAAGTGGACCTCCGCGTTCGAGTTTGTCACGCGTCCTTCATTGGTCGTGAGCTTTGGAGTAGCCAGTCCAGCGAACCTTCCACTCTTCCACCTCGTTTCCTCGAACAGACCGCACCCGACGTGCAAGAATACGCTCAACGTGTGCTTCCTTCTGACCGTCCACTACCACCTCTTCAGGTACTGCTAGGTGATCTCGCGCGGCGAAAGCATCTTGACCGCTGGTGTACGGTTTGAGGCGGTGTTGAGCGAACACGTCGTGTATCCGCCAGTGTGGAGGGAGGCGTAGGCGGTAGGCTACTGGAGCTCCCCTGTCAGCCTCTGGCATGGTCATCTGCACATCACTGAAGAAGCGTTCGGTCACAGGGACCGGTCCATGCCAGCGCTTGGTCAACTTCCTGCAGATGGAGCGATCCATCACCTTCTCTGTAAGATGTTTCGCTTCTATCCAGACTAGATCTCCAACAGCATACTCCCGCTGTCCGTGCCTGCGATCAAACTGCTCGCGCTGTCGCTGTTGAGCCAGATCCAACCGCTGCCTGGCGTCCCGCAGCTGCGACGAAAGTTTCGCGGCCACCTCGTGTGCGGTACCTACTCCCCCTGTTCGTCGTCCAGCGGTGGACTGCGCGGCCTCCAGGAAAAGGTCCAACTGCGACAGCGGCGAGAATCCAAACACCAGCTCAAACGGCGTGAAGCCAGTAGATTCACTTCTGGAGTCATTGATCGCGAACTCCACGTTAGTGGTGAACAGGTCCCAGTCTTCCACATTGGCGTCTACGAAGGACCTGAGCATGTCCTCAATGACTCTGTTGCTGTGTTCCGCTTGGCCGTCAGACCGAGGGTTGTACGGCGTGGTGCGAGCCACTTTCACACCCATCAGTCTCATGAGCTCCTGCCAGAAGGCATCTTGAAACCGCGGGTCACGGTCAGAGACAATTTTCATAGGTGCGCCATGCAAGCGCCACACCGAGTCAAAGTAGATTCTGGCCACCACAGCTGCAGAGCTGTCGCCGAAGTTCATCGGTATAACGTGGACCATCTTCGTCAGCTTGCACGTGAAGGCCACGAAAGCGTCATTACCTCTCTCTGATACCGGCAGGCCGGTGACGAAGTCCACCGCGACATCTTGCCATGGTCTGTTCGGGATGCTGTGAGGGTTTAGCAGCCCATCCGGGTAAGTTCCCCGCGGTCTCACTGGTTGGCACACCGCGCAGGATGCAACCCAGGTGCCCACATCCTCTGCAGCACCACGCCAATAAAAGCGTCGCAGCACTCTTTCCAGAGTCTTGTCTCGCCCAGTGTGACCTGAGGACAATGACTCGTGAGCATGACGAATCACTACCTCCCGAAGTGGAGAATCCTCCCCCAGCACCAA
>LGRX02008065.1:15979-47241 GCA_001247695.2 Cymbomonas tetramitiformis | reverse complement strand
CAATGGACCGAACGCGATCGCGGGCACGCCACCCACCTCTTGTCGGTACCTATTTGCATGTTTAGAGCGCGCGGCATTCTCCCTGTGATGACAACATATTCTTAGTATACTTACAATATATGATAAACATACAGAAACAAGTTGACAATATGTTGCAGGTATACTACAGATAGTACATGCGTGCGAGCTTGCAGGTTGCACCTCCGCCGGAACAGGTCGTACTCAGCATGTTGTTGAAAAAGCTTTCGGTAAGCGGGAATACTCGCTCGCATCCAGCGGGTCAGTTGGTCAATCTCCAACGACGTTAGCTCCAATGGCTTGCCCTTGTCCCCGAAGGTAGTGACCACGATGCCGGGAGCGGGGCCCGCCATCAAAGCCCGCGGGACACGGCCGGCAGTAGCTCTTTCTCGGTTCAAGAGCATGGTCAGGATGCCACGTAGGGAGCGCAAGGTTTTCAACCTTAGATAGCCGTTCATGATGCTTGCCACGGGGAACGCATTGTTCTTCACCCACCTAGCTAGCTTGCCATTCATGGACTCGAAGGCATACATCCACCATTCACGCACAGGTCCGAATCGCAGGAGCAGATCAACCCAGTGCCAGATTTTATGGGTGTTGATTGCAAGCCACTGTGGAGGACCATTCGCTTCCAAGTCCTCAAAGAAAAGTCTGGTCTGCTCTCTCAAATATTCCATATCCTGCACGTACGAATCAATACGTTTGTAACATATATTCAACATACCTGTGACATGTGGAACTCATATCACACCGACATTGAATACGTACCCGAGGTTCTATGGAATGCGCAGTGCATTCCCGTATGATGATAGTCAGTTTGGACACAATGTCCTGCAGCGCAATGTCGACTTCACCATCATCGCGAGGCCAAGAGGACAATACCGCCAACAACTTGGACTCGAAAGCCTTCAAAGCCGCATGCGCCTTGAGGTGCTTTGCGTATTTTGCGCCGTTGGAGGCGGTTGAGGTGCGCAACAAATGCTTATGCCCATCGCCCCACCGGGTGACTCCCCGCAACACCTTCAAGAAGGCGAGTGCTGTTTCCCGAGAACGTAAGGTGGTCGAAGCCTTCGGACGCGGTGGGATCCCCCATGGACCGTTTGTCATTTTGTACACCTCATGCGGTTCCCCTGTCCGTGTTGCCGTATACCGTCAACACGTGTATGACATATCGAACACAATTACAGAAATGTTGCACTAATACAAAACTCACCTTTCGAATTCTGCACCCACTCCGTTTGCCCCCATTCTGGGTGCAGGCCCTCCTCCTCGGGAAAGTTGCGCGCGGCCTCGTTGAAATCCAGCCCAAGCAGCGTTGTTGCAAGCCTGTTTCCCAAGTTCATGATTTCGTGCATAGGATCATAGAGCCAATCCAACGCCAAGTTAAAGTACGACAACCTTGCGAATGCGGCGGGCAACTTGAATCCGGTGGCCGAGAAACGTTCCGCCATGTCCGCTTTCGACCAACCTGATTTGGAAAGTGCCTCGTGTATTTCGCCCATTCGCTTGACAAACTCATGCGTGTAGTTCTCCGGCGGCCCTGCATGGCACGTGCACAAGTAATACAACATATCTGTGGTATGTTGCAGGTATGTTGATGCATGTTGCAAACATGCTGCAAACAATCAAACTGGGTGGCATAGCGATGAGAGCGTACCAGGAGGATGTTGCTTGAAGAATGCGTAGAAGATTCTTCCCAGCGCTGGACTGTGACATCCTTTCGTACGGCACAACATGCAACACTTGTAGGCGTTTACATCCATTCGCTTCCCGGCATCGACCAAGCCTTTGTAATCCATGATCACCCCGAGTAGCATGCACCGTACACGAACATACTCCTCGGAAAAGGCGTCCCAAACTCCGCAGCCCGTCTCCCACAACTCCTCCAACTCGTCGACCAGCTTGTCGTACAAAAGAGTCGTATCGGCGGGATGGATGCCATTAAGAATACCGTAGACCTCAAGGTACTCGTACTTGGAGCGTATCTCCGGCGGCAAGTTCAAGATTTGGAAATACATGGGAAACACGCCCGCCTTGTTTTTCCATACGGAAGCCCCATCCGCGCAGAACAGGATGATTATATTCCGCAACTCCTGGAAGAACTCTGGGTACCGCGCCTTCTTCCCTTTCCACGCATCTCCGTCTGCACACTCCGGACAAAATACAACTCACCGCGGTATACATATAACTGTATGTGTACATCTGCAATATGTCAAAGACATACGTTAAGTGTATTGCAGATATGCCCTTTGCAGATCCTATCACAAGCATTGGGATCATAGACGCGTGCTGGGCTCTTACCCCAAATTGTGTCTTTGCGTCCACTTTCAGGAGACGTATGACGGCCATGCGCCCGCATGAGCTCAGCAACTTCAGGTGAATGGAATAGCCTCCGGAAATTTTCCTTCAAGGGCCACCAAAGGAATTGCAATCGCGGCTTCTTCGGAGTGCCATCCTCCGGAGTGCCATCCTCCTCCGCCGCTCCAAAGCTTTGCCACCGGCATTCTTTACAGTGTGGACAATGATCCGCGTTCTCCAACTCCTTCTCGTACAAACAACATCCATTGACGCACATGTCCGCGTTCTCCAACTCCTTCTCGTACAAACAACATCCATTGACGCACATGTCCACTCGTTGGTACGGCGTACTAAAAGCGTCGAAAGTACCCATAGCTTTAGCGAACGTCAAGGGGAATTGGGTTTCGCGAAGCTCATCAAAGTTGTGAAGTAGGATCTCACACAACGAGGAAAACGATTTTTGGGTCAAGTTTTCCTCCAAGTTCCATTCGAGAAGATCCGCGAGGAGCTTAGTTGATCGCCGCACGTTGTGGTCCTGCGTACACATCGCAATTTCAGTGGTTGTCAATACATATGCAATATACTGCAATACATTGTCAATATGTAGGGGATATGCATACTACATATTGCACGTGCAGTTCACTGCACGATATTTGGCATAATAACGCGTTCTTACCGTCTCCCCTCCGAAAAGCTCCTTTGCAGCATTCACAATACTTTCCAATTGTGTAGCAATCGCTGCTTTAACGGAGTGGACGGCATCTCCGTCGTCTTCTTCATCGAACCCCAAATCCTCCCCACCGCCATCCTTGGTCTCACCATCGGCATCCTCGGTCTTAGGCGCATCGCCATCCTCGTCGTCAGGAACTCCGGCCTCGCCGCCTTGACTCGACACATCCTTGGCTTCCACGTCCTGTTGTGCGTGTACCACCTCGTCTTCTGCGCTTGTCCTCCCGGCTTCCTCAGCATGTTCGCCCTTCTTGTCATCCATCGTGACGTCCACATCCGTATGTCTGTAGGAGAGTTGCAATGCACCTTCAACACGTTGTCAACATATTGCGAATGTGTTGTCACGCAAGCTTGCCCAATCATTCATGGGAGAGAAAGGGCGTAGAGTACCTTAAGGTTTCGCCGCGGTTGCCACAAACTACAGCATCGATTTCTTCAGGGTCCGGTGCGGGTGGCTGGATCTGCCCGTGGAATTTCCGATGTCGTGTGCGGGTGGCCTTGCTCACCACGTTTCCACGTAGGTCAACTCCGTAGCACATGGCACAATCACATAGAAACCGCCCTCGCTCCAATGTTACGGTGCCCACATTTCGACGATGCATTGCATGGAGCGAGAGCCAAGGATCGGCTTCGCCCGCCGTGTCCTTCACCTCACCCATCTCGGTGTCCTTCGCCTCAGCTGGCTCTTCCACCGGAGATCTGCTTCGCCCACCGCAGTATATCTCCCATACATATTCAATATACCGGCAACGGTTTCTGATATATTGCAACATATTATATCATGAAAAATCAGTATGCAAGTTGAGGTGCCTAAATATTCGTACATACCTCATGGGCTCTTCCATCTCGGCAGCCATGGCATCCGTGGTAACTGCAATTAAAGACCAAACTCCAACCGCACGGATCAAATCTGGCCAATCATTTATTGTCGAAACGCTCCTCCAATGTCGCCCAAGGCACCGAACCTCCCGCACATTGTCTCGTGTAGGATTATCGAGTTGAGAGTCGTCGGGCAGCAGCGAGCCGTATGTAGTCGCCTCGAAGTTGCCATCGTGTACTAGGTAGACAACAGTTTCCATACGGATCGGTGTCAAAATTGCTTGATGAGCTTCGAAGAAGTCGTAGGCTTCTTCCGCATTCGATGGTAGGTTGTCTCCCTCGGGGGTAACGTCAAGTGGAAATTGGTGAGGACTACGTTCCGCGTCAACAGTGACTACATCAATGAATCCAGGAATCCCGAAATAGTACCTGCCGTCGTCTAAACCAGCTGAATTTGCCGCCTCGTGCGCCTCGGGGGGCGCCTCGCCCGCATCTCTGCACAATATCGTCCCAACATGTTTCCAACATCCCATCAACATGCTGCAACCATCACGATAGCGTACTGCAGCACTATTGCAGCGAGCCACGTGAGGAATGGTGGGAGGGAAATCATGCCCCGCGAGAGTCCCTTACCTTGCCTCTTGCATGCCACGAATCCTTTCGACAATCCGTTGCAAGCAATTAGGCACCGGTGGAACAAGTCGAAACGATTTCCCCTTAAAGGTTACCGTTGCCGGTTCTAGCTCCAAGATGTCGGAAGGTGGTAACCAAGTCGGCCACGCGGTATTGTCTGGAGATAAATCGTGCGCCAATCTGGAGAAATCGTGCGGGAGCAGTCGCGTTGGCAGCCACTTATGATGCCATACCGTGTCCACTTCCACATAGTGCGCATCGACTTTCCTGCAATGTGTTCCAGGATCCCTACAATATAATCTCAATATGTATGCAACATATGGTAACCATGTTGCATACATGTAGCAAAGAGTCCTGTGAAGCAAGAAAGACACAACCTCAACGTCGAGAAGAAAGAGAAAGGGTGCTACCTCGCGGACAACTCCAGTTCTCTCGTAGATATTGGAAGATGTGGAGGCGCAATCCACGCCAAAAGGCGTTCCTTCTTCGTAATCGTTTCATACTCCGGGTCGCGGAAGCCTTCCGCGGTACTCCAACCTTCCGGGAATATGAGCTTGATATTGGGAGGGGGTTTGAGGGATGTATCCTCCTGAGCATTGGAAGGTTTGATCGGCTCTCGATCGGCTAAGCACCCGCCTTGCGCGGGATTTCTCATCGCGCGCTTGGCTAACGAAGATTGTTGTACGGGGGGGGCCGCCTTCCCTTGGACGAGGGCGGCGGCTCTAGCCGAAGGCAAGCCGGTCCGATGTCGCTCCGCATCACTTGGTGATGATGATTGAGGGGATCGTTCATGGCGAGGTCGCTTTTCACCATGAACAATTTGATCTCCTCGGACCATACTGCATTGAAGTCCCCTTTACCACGCCCATCACCCTTCGAAAATGTACTGCAACTATGCTGTAATATGTTGGACATATACTGCGGACATATTGACGATATGCTGAAGGAACTTTCAAGTAAAGCAATAACCCAAAAGTAGGTTTTCGGACCCCCCCACAAAAAAACGCACACAAGCTATGTCGCAAAATATAGCTCCTGAGTCCATATAACAAGTCTCACCAGAATTGAAGAACATGTTTTTTCAACTTTTTTAGGGCTCACTTCAACACTTCCGCAGCATACTGAAAGGGGGGGCTAAAGGCAGGGCTCAAGGTCTTGAGCCCTCACGTATTGAAGTGAGCCCTCACGTATTGAAGTGAGCCCTCACGTATTGAAGTGAGCCCTCACGTATTGAAGTGATCCCTGCCTTGAGCTCTGCAGGCGGTTGCACGCGGTTGCACGCATATTGACCTTTACAAAAATTTAAAAAACTTTTTAGAGGAGAATCTGTTCAATACTACTTCAATACGGGAGGGCTCACTGCAATACGTTACCGCTTGCAGGCGTATTGAAATGGCGTATTGGAGATGTATTGAAAACTGCTGATGTCAGCTTTGCCAGTGCCACGTCAGACGGATCTTCGCAAAACTGACTTGGCACTTTTTCGACCCATCTCCAATACGCCATTTCAATACGCCTGCAAGCGGTAACGTATTGCAGTGAGCCCTCACGTATTGCAGTAGTATTGAACAGATTGAACGATTTTCGGGGAAACAATTTTGGAATTTTAATTTTTAGGAGAATCTGCACCCCTCGTTCGTGAATCGAACGGCCGAATTCGTAACTCAAGAAGTACCCCCAAAATGACCCCTGAGATGGCCTGGATTAAAAAGGTTGTCATTGACCTTTAGATGGAGGTGGTACACTTCGCCAGCGAGGAGGAGCTCAACTCCTCGCAGACAAGGTGTATACCTCCAGTGGGACTCGAACCCACTACCGCAGGCTTTGAAGACCGACGGCCAACCACTAGACCATTGTGACAACGAGATTGAAAAGATGTTGCGTATTGGACTACAGTACAGTAACGTATGAACACAAATGAAAAATCGGGTTAGACGTTCCCCCCCCCCAAAAAAAAGAAAAAGAGCGCGATGACAATCGAGATGCACGATGGACGAAATTTCAAAATGCATTTCCAAACGGTCGGTCGTCGCAGGTGCAATGCGCCCGACACATGCGGCCAACATGCGTGCACGATGCATGGTAACACCCATCGCATCACGGCAACGTACGGAAGGCCTCCTGGAAGCACGTTGACGTTCCAGCAGCCGCCCTAGCCAGCAGAGGTGTAAACAAAGCCAGCAGAGGTGTAAGAAAAGCCAGCAGAGGTGTAAGAAAAATGTCAGTCAAAGAGTTGCACGCTGAGTATGTAGAAAGCTGCGAGCTGTTTGGCGTTGAGCATACGCACGAGGGCTTCGTTGACTACGTTGCGAAGGTGAGGGCAAAGGGGACACCTAGCGAGCCCAAAGGGATCGAGGAAACCCCATTGGCTTTCCTCGACAAAGGCAAGAAAAGGGCGAAGGAAGACGACGAGGACGATGAGGAGGGAGGGGGGGAAGGGAGCAAAAAAAGGCGCAAGGGGGCTCGAAGCGCGTTCGAAGCTCAACTAATTAAAGCATGTCACGAGGAGTTTGGTACGTACTAAGCATGCGGCTTCGTTTACTTAACTTGGTTCCTTCGGTGCATGAAAAAATATTGATTTGGGAAGGGTTTGGGGAGAATTACTTGCAGAATTGCGTGTGAAGGACGGGCGTCTTGAGCCCCTACTTCACGTGCCGAAGCAAGAGTCCGCGGTGTCGAAGTACGTCACCGCGGTACAAAACCGCTGCAAGTGGGCGACCGCGCCCACTAACTCCTTCGTGCGGGCGAAAGCCCGTTCGATCGTGAACAACAATCGATATCTTTGGAAGTGCGGCCGGTGGGCGACCGACACGAAAACCGGAATGTGTACGTGGGTGGACCCCCAAAAGCTACATCCGTACACCACGTGTATGGAGGAGGGGGTCCCTACCACATGCCCGGTGCGGCAAATCGCCAAGAAGATGGAGGTGCTCAAAGCCCTCCCCGAATTCGAATTGGAGGAGGGGCCTAACAGCAAGGTGGAGTGCTTGCAAGGGGAGGCAAGACAGCGGCTGGGTACGTTCCCACCCTCTAATACACGTGACACACGCTCGCAGTATATGTGAAGCATGCCACAGCACACCTTCAGCATACTCAGCATACTTGTGCACCTTTCTGAAAGGTAGGGCAACAATATGCCTGCAATATGTATGTAGTATACCTGCAACATACCTGTAACATACCTGTAACATACTGTATACGACATAAAACTTACGGTTGATAGCATTTTTTGTTTGCAGTCGCCTATCTCTACGACCACAACGCCCCCGACAAGGACGACGAGGAGGAGGCTGACCGCCTGGAGGCGGATGCCAAGAAAAAGGAGGTGGAGGCCAAGGCCAAAAAAGCACCCGCCTCCGCATCCGCATCCGCAAAGGGCAAGGCCAAGGCCTCGGAGGGCCCCGCCTCCGCATCCGCAAAGGGCAAGGCCAAGGCGGCCGCGTCACCGGCCCCGTCACCGGCCAAGCCCGCCAAGCTTGCCAAGCCCGAAGCCCCCAATGTTGAAGACATCTTCAAGGTGGGGAAAGAGGTGGTGGTGTACGCGGGGGCTCAAACGGAGTACGAAGCGATGAAGAGTTCGCTCCGTCCCGACAAAGGCGGACTCGTGACGAACACCGGCCGATTGAAGGCCAACGTCGGGCTGTTCGCCGGGTTGGTGGTGGCGAATGCGGTTGGGGATATTCTCCCCAACCACATCATGGACGGCCCCGATTTCCCCCTCACCGAGGGGCTCATCGGTATCAAGGTGCGCACCAACCCTTTCAATATGTGCACAATATGTGTACAATATGTCTGTTATAGTACTGTAATAGTACTGTAATAGTACTGTACTATATTTCCAATATTTGACACATGTATTTCGTTTGGTGGGGCTGCAGGTAACTGATATCCTCGACATGAAGATGCTTTGCAAAGAGAAGCCATATGCATATGTCCGCAGCGCCATCTCCTACATCATGAAGGAGGTGGACAAGCGCCTCCCGGAAGGGATGGACGCTAGCCACCGAGTGGGGAATCCCGGCTCGGAGGCGTCCCTCCTCTTGCAGAAGGCCTTCATGCGCGAGGGAAGAACAAAAATAAAAACCTTGTAGTGGACGTAGCCTACGTACGGCAGGGGGAGCATTTGTGAAACAAATTTGACAATTTGTAATTGTATTCAATATTAATTGTGTTCAATATGCCTCTCGTTGACATATGCAATAGGTCCACAGCATACTTGCAGCATGTTGAATATGTCTGTGCAATATGCATGCAATAGGTCTTCAGTATATATCCAATATAGGCAACTTTTATTTCAATACATATGCAATATGTCCACAGTATATATACAGCATATTGAATTTGCATGTTCAATACGTATGCAATAGGTCCGCAGTATGTATCCAACATACTTAATGTTCCGTTTCAATACATATGCAATATGTCCGCAATATATATACAGCATATTGAATTTTCATGTTCAATACGTATGCAATAGGTCCGCAGTATGTATCCAACATACTAAATGTACCGTTTCAATACATATGCAATATGTCCGCAATATATATACAGCATATTGAATTTTCATGTTCAATACGTATGCAATAGGTCCGCAGTATGTATCCAACATACTAAATGTACCGTTTCAATACATATGCAATATGTCCGCAATATATATACAGCATATTGAATTTTCATGTTCAATATGTGTGCAATAGGTCCGCAGTATGTATCCAATATACTAAATGTACCGTTTCAATACATATTCAATAGGTCCACAATATATATACAACATATTGAATTTACATGTTCAATACGTATGCAATATGTCCGCAGTATGTATCCAACATACTGAATGTTCCGTTTCAATACATATTCAATAGGTCCACAATATATATACAACATATTGAGTTTACATGTTCAATACGTATGCAGTAGGTCCGCAGTGTGTATCCAACATATTGAATGTTGACTTACAATATGTATACAATATGTATACAATATGTATACAATATGTGGGCAATATGTCTGCAACATGCCTTCATAGTGTTTGCGACATGCATGGTGCATGTCTCCAACCCTATACTACACATGTGTTGAAGGCATATTGAAATAACTCTCTGCATCAGAACTTCAATATGTCTCCAATACATGAGGGCTCACTGCAATACTATGTTGCACACATGTTGGAGCGCTTGCAGGCATATTGCACACATATTGTAACATTTTTTATTGTATTGAACATTTATTGTCAATACGCGTGCAATATGCCTGCAATATGTGTTCAATACGATGTATTGCACGCGTCCAGAAACGTAGGGAAAATAATAAATGCAGCATTTACGAATTCGTAAATGCATTTATGATCATAAATGCATTTACGTTTCGTCCACTACTGTAAACCTTGAACTTCTCATAAACTTTTTATACTTATTACTAATACTATTATGGGTGAATTGTGAGATAGCCCGGTGGCAACAATTTTTATTCCTATTTAGCCCGGTGGCTTTAATTTATACGTGAGATATCCCGGTGGCATGCATTTTTATTCCTATTTGGCCCGGTGGCAACGAATTTTATTCCAAAATAGCCCGGTGGCTTCAATTTAATGCTAGAAACTCAGCAACGCACGAGAGGGAACGCTGCCGACGGTGAAACAACGAACCAAGATAAACTCAGATAATACGAATATATACTGAGTTTGTCGCACAAGCTGATCACCGAAGATGACACACTGAATATGACACCTGACTGTACGAACTAGTCAGGGTGTCATTTCCAGCACACCACCTCATCTGAGGTGGGCAGCTTGTGACAACACACCACCCTAGCTACTAGGCTTACAGTGTAAGATGCAAAATTGTTAAGCCTAGAAGCTAGAAAAGTCACAAGTGGCCGATGAGAGCTTAAGCAAAAAAAATGATACATGCTAAAGCTAGAGATCTCGCTAAGATAAAATCTGAACGGCTAGTAACATCTTGGCAGCTAGTGGTGGGTGAATCCCAAGATCTCGCCTGTCGGCATGCTAAGGAAGAATCACGAGGCAAACCCTGCCTGTCGGTTTAGCTACAACAAGTGGCGGAGAAACTGGAAGGAAACACCGCCTGTCTGTTTAAGATCAATACGAACCATCAGAATAATCATCGGAAGCAGGGTTCTCAAAATATTCATACTCATCATAAAGTCCAGCACCACCAGTGTCGAAAGATTCGTGGGCTTCGGCCTCCCAGGCAGCCCACTCCTCAGCAGTGTACTCCTCGGAATCCGATAAATTTTCGTTTTCTGGAAGCATCTTCTACATAAGAAACAGTGCCAACAAATATAACTCAAGATGCGGTAAAAATTCCCCTCTAGAGGGAGGGTCCAAAACTCCGCCATAAGATTCGCTCTGAAAACCTGTGTTCAGAGTTTCATTAACCCCCAGAGACGGTGAAATAACAGCGGGTATATTCGACAAAGGTGGAATATATGTGTTGTTATTTAGTCTCCACAAACTCTGCGAAGCTGGGACCAAGGTTCGGTATCGGTTGTTCCGCGTGGTATTGATAGTTTTTGATTATTTTCATTTTATCATCAATCGATTCTGATAAATGATTGGTGTGATCAATCGATTCCAATATTCTGATAGTGCACAACTTCACTATCAATTGATTCTGATATTCTGATATATATCGATGGTATCAGAATATCAGACAAACGATACCGAACCTCGACAGGGACCTACAGGGACCTACCGGGACCTACATGGATTTACAAGAACCTACCGGGACATACCGGGACCTACCGGGACCTACACAGGACCTGTAGATCCCCTCCTTGAACTCGGTATCAGATGTTCCGCGTGGTATTGATAGTTTTTTTAAAATTATTTTCAATTTATCATCAATCGATTCTGATAAATGATTAGTGGGATCAATCGATTCCAATATTTTGATAGTGCACAACTTCACTATCAATTGATCCTGATATTCTGATATATCGATGGTATCAGAATATCAGACACGTCGATACCGAACCTTGGCTGGGACGAGATGCTCGGGTGGTTTCACAGTCTAAGATGCATGAAAATAAAATACAGGGGGTTTTATTTTCCCCACCACTGATGACGGAGCTGACCTGGCACCTTGGGTCGAGGGGTGACAGAAAGACCAGGGCTCCCTCCCCCAGGGGGGGGAAGTCTGTGTCTCCGTGACACCACCTCACCCTGAAGAGGTGAGGTGCCAGATCAGGCATGCAAGCCAGAAAGCCCTAACCCTAAAGCATACAGATTGTTACAGGCCCAATGGGACCTTTCTCAGTCCAACTAGTTGCGGATCCCCGCTCGGGCGTTGGCCCGGAACAAGCTACAGGCTAAAAGGCTAGGCATTAAAATCTCTATGTAAGTCATTGTTGAAGTCTACTGCAGTTGCATACAGAGGTCCCACATGTTGGCACCGGCGATTGGCGGCGATGTGGAACTCGATGCTCAGTTGGAGTTGCTGGCAGACGCGTTCATGGACGGAATCCAAGGGGTGGTCCGAAAGGCCGGCCAGTCAACGAAGTCCTCGTCCTCGTGCTGCACGATGGAGAGTTGCCGCAGGTGCGTCGTGATCGTCCCCGCCGTAAGGCGTGGGTGCCCCCTGATATGGAGGGTCGATGCCGCGATGTGGAGGCGGCTCCACCGGGAGCGGACAGACATGGCGGCCGCGTCAGGCGGAGGAGCCGCATCCTGCGGTGCAGGCTCGAGCGCGCGGAGGGCGTGGGCTTGTGGCGTTGTCCGAAGGCGGCCATGCGGACATGGAAGGGGGCTTGGGTGGAGCACGAGGAGCGAGGGTGGGAGCACGCCCTGGTGCGAACGCCTGGACGCACACGTAGGGGCAGATGCCGTCGGTGTCCATGTGGCCGGTCGTGACGGCCCACAGGCGGAAGCACGTCACGCACGGCATGCCGGTGCCGTCCCAGACGAGGTAGCGCCCGCCGCTCTCGATCTTCTTCTAGGTACCCTCGGGCGGGATGAACTTGCGCCTGCCAAGGGCATTAACCCCTAAACGGCGAATTGTTCCGATATCGGAACAAGTCCGGTCGTGGGAATGTGCATCCATGTGGCACCACATGCTCAAGGGTCGGCATAAGGAGCATTTCAAGGCGTTCAAACATGCCCTTTTGTGTGTTGCGAATGACGAATCATTGGGATGGGCAGTGTATATACGCCATATATCTCACATACCAACATGTTCAACTATGCTAATTCTTGAAAGTTGGCCTTTGGGAGCTTGAATATTGCGTAAAATCATACAAATTCGAGGCTAAAACCCGACGTTTCTGCCCAAATGGGTGGGACTAAGAAGGCGCATAACATGCCGCGTGTCCATTGGCATCACCCTCGTGGTTGTATGCATCAACCATGCGATATATCACCAAGAATATGGAGCAATCGTCCTAAATTGCGCTTAAGTATGGGTGAAAATTCCTTAAGTATGGAAAACATTTACAATCGAGTGTTTTTTGGTGTTTTTTTGGGTGTTTTCCCTAAAAACCGACATATTCACCGGGATAAATGTGTGCTACTGGTTGGGAATGTGTTAATATTACTTATTCTCAAGGTCTCATGACGGTAGTCACCCAAGTAAATCGAGATGCAAGTTGTAATGGGGGATTGAAGAAATTTTACCTGCCCAAAAAACACCAAAATTTGGCTTGGATATGTCATAAATCCGCATATATTGACGATAGGGATGCGTGTTATGATGCTCCTAAGCTTATATGATGGCCATACAAGACATATATGACACTGTGCATGCACATCGAGGTCGCAAGAGACCACACCGAGTGCATTCTCGAAAACACCATTTTTTGCATAAAATTCCAACCGCCGTTTAGGGGGTACGCGTTTAGGGGTATAGGACCCGGCAGGCTCCCTCCCGCCACCACCACCGGTGCGGGTAGCACCACCAGACGCCGGCAGAGCGCAGGTGCGGAGAGTCGGGCAAGGGGGGACTCATCTCGGAAAATCTTACCAAGCCGCAGATGAGGGAGCCGAAGGTGAAGTTGTGGTTGGTGCCAAGCTTGCGCAGCACCACCAGATACAAAGGCGTGACGTAGGGCGACTTGGCCGCGGACGATCGGAGGACGGTGTGCAGGTCCTCCACAAGGTCGCGGTCGGAGTAGTTAGCGTGCAGCCGGCGATGTTTGTCCGCGAGGGTGCGCACGACAGCCAGTTGGGGGGCGGGCTCGACGGTCTCGTCAATCACGGTCGAGCGAAGGCGGACCCAGAAACGATGGGTGTCGGGGTCGCCAATGCCCTCCACCTGGAAGCGCAGGCGCTGTAAAGCGCAGCGCCCGTCGTGCGGGAAAATGTAGGCGGACTCCTCGTAGAGGGAGAGCGCCATGCCACGAAGCACAGTAGGCAGCACGGTAAAAATAAGCTCGTTGATGGTGTAGTGGTAGACTTCGTACTCGAAGTCCAGATCCAGAAGTTTGAAGACCTCGTCGCGGGAAATAGGACCGAAGACGTGGGACATGTTCGCCAGCAGTACGGCGAAGTCAGTCTCGGAATCAGGTCCATCCAAGGAGAGGCCCACGTTCGACTCGAATCCGTGGGAGCGAAGGAGCTTGGCCAGCTCCTCCCCATAAGCGAAGGCGTAGTCCAACTTCTCAGTAAATTCAGCACGTTGGAAAGCTCGTACAGGCGTTGATGTCCATACGCCGCTGTTGTGATGGAACTCGTCAGCAGTGGGCGAACGCGATACCGGCGTAGGGCGGGTAATGAGCGTGGACATGGGCACCACCGGGTCGCCAGACGAATCTCCCGACGGGCTGGAGGCACTGGGGGTAGGGGAAGCCCCGCCCGTGGGTCGGGCAGCGCGAAGGCGGCTGGCAAGCGAGATGCGTTCCGCAGACATTGTGGGAAGTGCGTAATGCGAAATGTTGAAAAGGTTGGTGCGACAACGGTCGATGCGGTCGAGGACAAGGTGCTCGAATAATTTCCCGGTGTCAAAGGGCACGCGGGGTGAAGATGGTGGCGAAGAGGACGAAGGTGCTCTGCCAAATCACGTGAAAAAGTGTTTGAACCGCACAAGGTACGGGATCAAAGAAGATGAAAGCGTGAGCCAACTCGTCAGTGGTGAGGCCCAACACCTAACAGAGACGGTGAAATAACAGCGGGTATATTCGACAACGGTGGAATATATGTGTTGTTATTTAGTCTCCACAAACTCTGTGAAGCTGGGACGAGATGCTCGGGTGGTTTCACAGTCTAAGATGCATGAAAATAAAATACAGGGGGTTTTATTTCCCCCACCACTGATGACGGAGCTGACCTGGCACCTTGGGTCGAGGGGTGACAGAAAGACCAGGGCTCCCTCCCCCCAGGGGGGTGGAAGTCTGTGTCTCCGTGATTCATCCCGTTCCAACTGCTCTAACGAAAAATCCGGAGCGGCCAGGTGGCCATGACGCTCCATCTCTACCTCTTCACAACTGTCAGAGTCATCGTACTACCCAGGGGGGTACTGCGATTCATCTTCGTCTTCACTAGATAAATACTCCTCGAAATTGCGGCTCAACCCAGAGCCCATATAGGAAGGTGCAACTGGAGGGGCATGAACATAATGAACTTCCGTGCGCACAGGAGGGGCCTGTGGCACAGTGTCTCTCGCTCTAGTAGAAAGACCAGGCAAGGGTCTAGTGGTCGTAATGACCACTACATTCTACACATTTGGGGAGTTTGGGAGTTTTGGGAGTTGGGGAGTTTTACAATGGGAGGCCCTGAAAAAACTGAAAATTTGACCGAATCTAGGGTTTAAGATTTTCCCGAGTGGAATGTAATTTTATTTAATTTTCCGGTTGTTTTAGGGTTTAAGAAATATTCCTGATTTTCACTAAAAAAATCATCTTTTTCAGCCTGAAATAAGGAAGGTTTATGGGGTTTTTGTGTTAAGAAAACATAAATTTTCAATTGAAGTTCTACAATATTTTACGCCTTTTTAAGCTTCAAAATTTTTTCGAAACTCGGTAGCAAAATGATACTTGATACGTCTGATTTTTATGAAATATGTTTTTGGGGGTTCATCGATGAACCCCTTTTTTTTTCTTCTAGTTTTATATGAATTTCAGGCCTTTTTGGGTTTTGGGGTGTTTTACAAGGGGAGGCCCTGAAAAAATTGAAAATTTGACCGAATCTAGGGTTTAAGATTTTCCCAAGTTGAATGTAATTTTATTTAATTTCCCGGTTGTTTTAGGGTTTAAGAAATATTCCTGATTTTCACTAAAGAAATTATCTTTTTCACCCTGAATTATGGAAGATTTATGGGGTTTTTTGTGTTAAGAAAACATAAATTTTTAATTGAACTTGTACAATATTTCACGCATTTTTAAGCTAATTTATTTTTTTTGAAAATCGGTAGCAAAATGATACCTTTTACGTCTGCTTTCATGAATTATTTTTTGGGGGGTTCATCGATGAACCGATATAATTTTTTTCAGTTTTCTATGATTTTCAGGCCTTTTCGGCGTTTTTTTAAAATTTGAAAATTTTGGAAAAAACCCAGAATTTTTCTACACTTTCAGGAATATCTTTGGTTGGCTTTGTTCCTATTTTATGGGGGTTGCCCCGTTTTTTCCCCTTATTTCAGGCATAAAACAGCCGACTACCGCTAGGTCACCAACTCCAGTTACGACGCGCGCCCGGACTTCTCTTAAATACCGAAGAACACGGACAGAAAAAATTAAACACGCAAACACTTAAACGCTTTGGACGCTTGTACTATTCACTAGATTAGAACGCTTGTTCACGTAAAATATAAAGCTTCAAATCAATATTCAAAGCAAAGTTACCGGCGCGCATGTTTTGCCTCCAGAGTTTAACACGACTTCACCCTTTCTTGTGCCCTTCGCCCCATCGCCTACTCGTCTTCGTGCATTGACCAACTACGTTCTCCATTGGTTTTTCACGTGCTTTCGCGGACCACTACTAACCACAAGTCCCGGTGGCCGGCCCCCCAGTTCGGTTCAAAACATACTTCTCGCCAAGATCCCTAACTAACTTTCACATTATCCCTGGACACTCAGTCGCATATTTCCCAATGTGTGGTACCTGTGGAAAAACAATTACGTTAGTCCAAAGCCCAACAAACCGTGCAAACAACAATGTCGCTTTCGTACCTGAGTTACTGCTCTTGAAAGGTCAAGGCCCCAGCTCCAAGCCGTTGTTCCCTAGTTAGTGACAACCCATGTGCCACAACCAGGTCCGTAGGTGAAGGCGGTACATCACAGTAGTTGGGCAATACCGTAGCGCAACACTGGTGGAGAAGACAGAATTGAAACTTGTGGTTTACCCACTGACCATTCACCTTGCGCCGACCCATGACCACCACCCTTGGGCCATCCTTTGAAAGGATGGGCTGGGATTGCTTGTGGGTCTTCGCTGTCACGCAACCCTTGCGGGACTCGGAGGCCGCGCATCTTGCTTTCCTACCGGTACCGGGCACCACCATCCATTGCCCGTAGGCCAGTTCCTCACTCCCGACACGATCGCCGGTGGTGAGGCGGGATCCCAGCGCCGTTAAGATGTCGTCGATCTCCTCCGTGGTAAACCCCGATTGCACGTAAAATGCATGTCCAGGTTTGAACCCCGCGCGGAATAGGAGGGTGGACAGGCACAAGCAAAGCTTCACCGAAGTCGACCTTCCCACGCGAGTCATCGTTTGGCGCCATGAGTAGCATGAGCAGCTGATGCGTTGTTGCGCCGCCCGGGCCAGATGACCAAATATCACCCGCGAGGGTTCACCTCGACCAGAGGACAAGGTGTAACTGCGGTCCAGGAAGCCGTCGTGTCTTCCACGTGCGGTTAAACGGACGGTGGGTTGGCCAACCTGTATCACTTTCAAGCGCTTGTCAGGCTGCAAGAACATGCGAGCCAACATTTGCGCGTGGCCTTTCGTGGTGCTTGTCTGGTACCGCACCTCGTCCAAAGACCCGACGGACACGCGGCGAGTGTCCACGTAGCGATGTTCGGAATGAAAGTGCACCGCGGTCTCCAAATATTGCACCACGAGAGCCTCGTCCACCTCTTGGGAAGACTGCCAAACATAACGGGCGGCCGGGTCCTCGGTGTTTGGGTCGAACTGCCATTGGAACTCCAAAGGGTTCTCGAGGCATGCCCGCACCAACTTGATGGCCGGAGTCGGCGTTCCAGGCTCGTCGATCGTCACCCTAGTCTTAGTCCTCTTCCCCATCGATCGGACTTGGTTTGGTCGGTGACTGCGTGTCTCCGTCGTCACTGGACCAGGAGTGACATATATTTCACGCACCTCCTCAAGGACGTCGTACGCGGTGTGGCGTGCGCGTTGCATGGCGGTGTACACCCTTCGCCGCTCATCGTAGAGGGTGTTCGTGCGGGAGTCCCGCTGGCTGTGGCCACCTTCTCCTACGTGCTCCAACCAGGCGGACTGAGTGATGTACGTCACGTTCTCCAGGTGCAAGAACTCGGAGGTTTCAAGGCAGCGAAAAGTAACAAATTGAGTGGACATTGCATTAGCCCTAGGAAGTCGGTAAAATAAATGCACTCCCGAAGTGAAAGTGTCGAGGAGAGGCCTTAAAAAACTCTAGTCGCCAAAATAAAAGGCGACGCCGAAATAAAATCGAGTCGAGGCGACGGCTGGGAAATTTTCGAGTCGAGTCGAGAACGACACCGACCAAACGAGTCTAGCTGTTTCGGAAAGAGAGGCGAAGGAAAAAATCGAGTCGAGTGTCGAGTCGAGGCGAAACCTTCAAAATATTCGACTCGAGGAAACGCTTTGAAAATTTAAAAAAAAAATATCGAGGCGAAAAAATATCGAGTCGAGAACGACACTGACCAAAGGAGTCGACGTGTTTCGGAAAGAGAAGTCGAAGAAAACCTGAAGACAGTTGAGAGCTAGTAAAGAACTCTAGCCGCCAAATAAAAAGCGCAAAGATTTAAAGTCAAAAGAAACAAGCAAAGATGCCTGCAAAAAAAGGAACCACCAAGAAGTCCGGGGATGGCAACACGGAAAGGTTGGTTTACGCGGACGTGATGGAACAGCGTTTCGTTGAGCAGAAAGTGCTGAAGCTCGCGGACTGCTCTTTCGCTGACAACCCAAGAGGACACAATCACAACGGTGTCAACGTGGAGAAGTCCGTTGAGAAAAACGGCATCGACCTTTCCCAAACCATGATCTGGCGCCGCGCCAAAAAAGGAGATCCTAAGGCCCACGGGTAAGTTTCACTAAACCTTCTTGAAGAACTGCGCTGACAAAAGGTAGAAGAGACAAGTGTGAAAAAGCGTTCATCGATGAACGCTTTTTAAAAAACACTGCTAAAGAAACAAGTGTTTTAACAGGTTTAAAGAAAAGTGTTCATCGATGAACGCTTTCTTTATTTTGTTTCTGAAGCTTGAGTATTTTAAACTGTTTTTAAGAAAGCGTTCATCGATGAGCGCTTTTCTTAGTTTTCCTTGTATTTTTCCTAAAACTTTGCGGTTTGGAGTTGCAAAAGCTGCGATATTTCTGTGTGATTCAGCTTTTTTCTCAGGAAAAATACAAGGAAAACTAAGAAAAGCGTTCATCGATGAACGCTTTCTTAAAAAGAGTTTAAAATACTCAAGCTTCAGAAACAAAATAAAGAAAGCGTTCATCGATGAACACTTTTCTTTAAACCGGTCAAAACACTTGTTTCTTTAGCAGTGTTTTTTAAAAAGCGTTCATCGATGAACGCTTTTGCGTTCATCGATGAACGCTTTTCTTATTCAGCAAAAAAAGGTTAGTGCTTGAACTCTTCTTGGTTTTGCATGGTGACTTTCTTCTTGTTTATTTGCTGTTCACCTGCAGGTCTACTGACTCCCTTCAGGACTCTTGCTCGGAAGAAGAACATGCGGTGTCAGAGCGAGTGTTGCTTGTAGATGTTACATCCTCAGAAGATGAGGAAGATTCTTGCAGGAAGAACCATGTTCCCATTAGCTGGTATAATGTTCCAAACGTGGCAGTAGCTAAGAGGAGACTCAAGAATAAAAAAGACGCTGAGCGAAACGCAAAAATACGTAGGACGCAATGTCCTTTGTGGATGCTAGACAGCCAGTGGTAGCTTTAGCTGAAGTAAACACTTTATATATTTTTTTATAAATAGTTTCTCTAACCCTTTAACCCATGTTCTTTGTCGTTTTAAATGGCGTGCTGTGTTTGTTTTTGTTTTCAGTAAGCGGTACATTGCCATTGACGGACATGGTAGGCACGAGTTTTTCACTCGTGCCTTCCAAGATGGCGCCGTGGTAGGCGGAAAAAAACTAGAGGCCCGGGACAAAAGGTTTCTGGAATGCAACGTCATCGTGGTGTCGGAGGACATCACCAAGGAGGAGGTTACATGCCTCGCCCTCTCGCGCATCGTCCAGAACGAGAAGGGGTCCAAGAAAAAAACTTTTTTCGACGACTACACCTCCTTCAAATGGCTGATGTCCTCCATTGACAAGACCGTGGCCAAACCACAGAAGTTGGTTGTTTTGTTCTCTCACATCGACCCTTCGTTATACTCGTTGATGTTCTTCAAGAGGATGGCCCACATCCACGAAAAGGTGATCGGGCCCGACGAGCGGCTGGAGGCCTTGCTTCGCGAGAACTGCGAAGCTTTGGGGAAGGATTCCCCCTTCGGCTTCAACTCCTTGTTCGACAACAAGGAATTCCAACGTCTTAATCCGACACAAAGATATCAGGTACGGTGGAAGCCGGTCTTTATTTTATTGTGTTACATGCAACCATCACGCCTGAAGACAAACACATGTCTCAGGTTTTCCTGAAAGTGAACGAGAACGTCAAGTTCGCCGTGAAGGACGAGAATGGCGAGCTCCACTTGAAGAAGAAGAAGCAATGCGCGACTTTGGGCTTCGTCGGAACCACACGCGCCTTCACGGACTTGTGTTCGTTTGTGCTGCTTCGTCAAGAAGTCCGCTCACAGCTAGAGCTTCAAAGCTCTAAGGGGAAGGCGAAAAAAACTGAAGAGGCGTCCAAGTTCTTGGAGGACCTGAGCGCCGGAAAGTAAGTCCATTTACCACGGTTTGGTTAAAGCCGTGAACTATTTTTTTATGCGGAAAGGTGATGGGTGTTAAACTTTTGTTTACAGGTACGATGGTACTTTCTTCGACGCCAACGAGACTTGCTCCAAGACCAGTAACTTGCCTCGCCTGAACCGGGATGTCGAGCCGAAAGTCGTGCAGGACATGCTGAAGAAGCACAACGAGATGGTTGAGTGGGAGGAGACTGCTGTGGAGGCTCAGGAGAGTGGCGTCGAGACCCTTGCGGAAGTTGCAGCTGGTGAGACGGGTGGGGATGTTGAAGAGGAAAAGGAAGAGACGCAGGAAGGTGCGTCGGTTGGGGATGATGACGAGGTAGGCGATGGGGATGAGGAGGTAGAAGGTGAGGAACCGGTTGGTGAGGAAGATGGTCAGGAGAACGAGGAGGAGGAGAACGAAGAGGAAGAGGAGGGCGATGAGGAGGGCGATGAGGAGGAGGATGGAAAGTTTGACTTTGAAAAGGAGTCGGATGAGGTTCGTGAAACACGTGAAGATCGGAAGCGGAAGAGACAGGAAGTGGCGGATTGGTTTGCGGCGGAGGACGCGGGGGAACATGTCCCAAAATCAAAGAAGCAGAGAAAGGATCTAACTAAGAAGAGGGCGGAGATGGGGAAGCTACGTCAAGAGTTGCAGGCCTTTGAGGAGGAGGATGCCGCTTACGCGGCTTGGCTTAGCGACAAGGAGAAACAGAAGGATGAGCAGGACATGGAGGACGACCCGGCCCCCTGCGCGGAATGGATGAAGCCTTGGGTTGGGGTGTCGCGAGGGAACCCGGACTACGAAGGGTTGCGACAATGGAAGATGGCAGGCGGAACGCTCCGAAATGGAACGCAGCAGAAGGGACCGGTGAAGGAGAGCATTGAGATTGGGCAGTTCTTGAAGATGAATGAGGAGGCGTTGAAGCCTGGTGTACGGCATCATGTGCACAATATTGTGTCCGTGGAGGTGCCGAAGGTGGTAGCGGTGAAGAACCGTGGCGTGACGCGTGGCACGAAGGTGAAGGATGAGAAGGTGGAGTACGTCTTGGAGTTAATCCATCAACACGGACATGCCGAGTCTGAGAAGTTGTTGGTGTTGACATCGGTTGCCATGAACTCCCAAGGCATCCCGCTGTTGCAGCTGTACTTCGGCGAAGCTCTCGGGGCCATGGACGTCATCACGCACAACGCGGCGGAAGATAAGTTTTGTGTGGCGGCGGTCATCACGGATGTTCCGTGGGGCCATGAGAGCAAGACCGGGTACAACACGAAGGTGGATTGGGATGCGTTCGCAGTCAAGTTGGACGAGCTGTGCGCGAACAACGATGGCATGTCTGAGGTTCATAAATACGCCGATCTGGGAAAGGTGGACGGAGACACCATTGTGTGTGCCTTAGGCGACAGTGAAGCCCTTCGAGCTTTGGAGGCGGGCTGGAAGGCGTTGAAGCACCCGGTAGGATCGATGTAACACTTGTTGCTTTGAAGGCACCCTTTTATTTTTGTTTTTTTGTTACGTTTCTTAAAGGGAGGGAAAAGGGGGGAAGGATCACAGGTGTACAAGACAATGCCGGGGTACATCGTGACGGAGGGGAACCGCAACAACGCGACTTTCACGAACACGCCAAAGTCCGTGGGACACCAGTACACGACTTTTGCACGGAAGCTGGAGGCTCCGAAGTTGGACTTCAAGACCAGCATCCAAACCAGGGGGCAACAATGTAAGGACCTTGACTTTGATTATTACCCGCTGAATTGTTGGACTGGAAACATTTTGCGTGCCCTAAGTTACCAAGAGGTGAAGGCTTTTGAGAAGGCCTTGGAAAAGCACCTGGCTGAGAGCTGGGAACCAAGCTGGAAGGAAATGGATGAGGAGCAGAGGATGGACATCGTTCAGACCGAGGTAGAACATCAGGCACGACCTTTCCAAGCTGTTCAAGTGCAGGATACCTTCAAGCACGATTGCGCCGTAGTGGGATGCTTGAAGGGCGGTAAGCCCTGCGAAGAGCATGGCAAGACCTTGGTGGTGGGACAGAAAAAGGTGGAGCTCATGGAGCTGTTGGTGGAGCGGTACACAACCGACATCGACATGGTGGTGCTGGACCCGTTCATGGGAAGTGGTGCGTGTCATTGTGGATGCATTGGTTTTGCCGCGAGGGACACGCCGGGGTATTGAAAGATGTTAAGTGTTCCGCAGGAACCACTGGGATTGGAGCGCTTCGCATGGGACGCGCCTTCATCGGCGTGGAGAGGAAGCGTGCAAACTTCATTAGCGCGGTGCACTATTTATCTCACGCGGTGTTCTGCTGCGCGAAGCGCCATGTGGGGGATCTTGGATTGAGTGAGCCGTACCGGAAGATGAAAGTGACAAACGTGAAGTAGAACATCGAAAGTTCGTGAAAGTTAGTTAGGGATCTTGGCGGGGAAAGAAGTATGTTTTGAACCTAACTGGGGGGCCGGCCACCCGGACTTGTGGTTAGTAGTGGTCCGCGAAAGCACGTGAAAAACCAATGGAGAACGTAGTTGGTCAATGCACGAAGACGAGTAGGCGATGGGGCGAAGGGCACTAGAAAAGGTGAAGTCGTGTTAAACTCTGGAGGCAAAACATGCGCGCCGGTAAATTTGTTTTGAATATTGATTTGAAGCTGTATATTTCATGTGATATATAAATATAAAATATTCCTGAAATTGCAAAGAAATCGGGGTTTTTTGAAGAAATTTCAAAAAATTTAGAAAAACCCCCAAAAAGGGCATATAAAACTAGAAAAAATAAAAGGGGTTCATCGATGAACACCCAAAAACATATTTCATAAAAATCAGACGTATAAAGTGTGATTTTGCTACCGAGTTTCGAAAAAAAAATTTGAAGCTGGAGAATGCGTGAAATATGGTACAAATTCAATGGAAAATTTTTGTTTTCTTAACACAAAAAACCCCATAAACTTTCCTTAATTCAGGCTGACAAAGATGATTTTTTTAGTTAAAATCAGGAATATTTCTTAAACCCTAAAACAACCGGGAAATTAAATAAAATTACATTCAACTCGGGAAAATCTTAAACCCTAGATTCGGTCAAATTTTCGATTTTTTCAGGGCCTCCCCTTGTAAAACTCCCCAACACCCAAAAAGGCCCGAAATTCATATAAAACTAGAAAAAATAAAAGGGGTTCATCGATGAACCCCCAAAAACATTTTTCATAAAAATCAGACGTAAAAAGTTTCATTTTGCTACCGAGTTTCGAAAAAAAATTTGAAGCTTAAAAATGCGTGAAATATTATACAAGTTCAATGGAAAATTTATGTTTTCTTAACACACAAAACCCCATAAACCTTCCTTAATTCAGGCTGAAAAAGATGATTTCTTTCGTGAAAATTAGGAATATTTCTTAAACCCTAAATCAACCGGAAAATTAAATAAAATTACATTCCACTCGGGAAAATCTTAAACCCTAGATTCGGTCAAATTTTCGATTTTTTTAGGGCCTCCCATTGTAAAACTCCCGAACTCCCGAAACTCCCAAACTCCCCAATTGCGTTTGGTGGTCGTAATCTGAGATGAAACTGATTTAGTGGAAAGAATGGCGGGCACATCTCCAACGCCTGTCTCACACAGCGAAACAGCAGAACTCGCGAAATCATCGGAATCAGCACCACCAACCTGTGTGCTCTCTGCAACAATAATCTCCAAAATAATCGGCGGATCTGCGGTCAAAGTCTGTGGAGAAATCTGCGGCGAACGAAAATACGAAACAGCTTTGCTCATAGAAGAGCATAAAGAAATCAGCTGAGACCGCTTGAGAGTAAGAATTCTTTCAAAACCAGAGTCAATAGATGCCAAAAGAGCTGTAAGCTCCTCACTCGAAGAAATCTGCTGCGAATCCATCAAAGAAAATGAGATCCTGAAATGAAATAACGAAACAAAAATCGTAGGAGTCCACCTCGTCTAGATACTCTCGGAACCGCGAGCTCCAAGCGTGAGCGAAGAATTTGAATCTGAGTGAGCCACAAGGCGTGGACACACACTCTCGAAACATATGATGAAAATAAATAAAATTCTACGCTAAAATACACAACACGCAAGCGTGAAGTGGTCCTATAACCTGCTAGAAACTCAGCAGCGCACGAGAGGGAACGCTGCCGACGGTGAAACAACGAACCAAGATAAACTCAGATAATACGAATATATACTGAGTTTGTCGCACAAGCTGATCACCGAAGATGGCACACTGAATATGACACCTGACTGTACGAACTAGTCAGGGTGTCATTTCCAGCATTTAATTTTGAGATAGCCCGGTGGCTTTAACCGCAACCCGTCGGCATGGTTGACCTGTATGAGATAGCCCGTTACCCTATTGAAAAATTCCAAGATGGCCCGTTTCACAAAAAAAATATTTTAAGATAACCCGGTGGCAATAATTTAATTTCGATTCAGTCCGTGGCATTAGTTCATTATTCCTATTTAGCCCGGGCGCCGTCCGATCTCCCGCCATTGCATTGCATTTAGCTCGATCTTGCAAAGGTGGCATACCCAGATTTTGGCTGCGCTGAGTGAAGGTGTGCTCTAACAACGCCGATCGGATTTGTATTATCCAGTCACCCACTCCACTGTAAACTCGTGTTGCTCTCCACACTGACACTCAATATCTTCATCTTCATGACGACCTCGAACGACGCCGACGCTCAACCTGGGGCTCGACCATCTGTCGCCAGTCCGAGAGAGAGAGAGAGAGAGAGAGAGAGAGAGAGCTACATTGCCACGCAGTTATATGCAGTCATATGCGATATGGTATCGATAATGACCCTATTTAGGCGAATTAAATTCGTGAAGCCACCGGGCTATTTTGGAATTAAAATTGAAGCCACCGGGCTATTTTGGAATTAAAATTAAAGTCACCGGGCTATTTTGGAATTATATTGAAGCCACCGGGCTATTTTGGAATTATATTGAAGCCACCGGGCTAGTATACAATTTGACAATAAGGCACCGGCCACGAAAACAAGGCACCGCGGGGTATAAGAATTATGAACATTGCCACCGGGCTATCTCAAAATTAAATTGAAGCCACCGGGCTATTTTGGAATAAAATTCGTTGCCACCGGGCCAAATAGGAATAAAAATGTATGCCACCGGGCCAACTCACATATAAATTAAAGCCACCGGGCTAAATAGGAATAAAAATTGTTGCCACCGGGCTATCTCACAATTCACCCTACTATTATACTAATACTTGTTTACAAGCAGGGCCCTTCCACAGTACTAAAATACTCGGGTATTTTGCCGAATGGGGTACTAGTACTAGGGGGGGCGAACATTGCTTTGGGGGACGAGAGGGCCCCAATTCCGGACAAGGATTTTGCCCCCCCTACGAGCAGCACATCTTAACGTCTAGGGGTGATGAAAGGAGTGATATATATATATATATATAAAGGATATATATCGCTGAAACACAGGAAACACAGGTGGTGATCCGGTCGGTCTAAAAACTGAATAAGATAAAATACTTAGATGTTTTATCGAGAGCGGTGCGGAACGGTCGGAGCGGTGACAGATGACAAGATGACAGACACTCAGGGCGAGGGGTGAAACAAGGAGAAGCAGGCTCCCATACAGTGGGGGGGGAATCGGCTTCCCCGTGACACCACCTCACCCCGAAGGTGTGAGTGGTCATCCCGAAGCAGGCACACCCTGAATCCTAACCCAATGTTACTAGAATGTTTAGGCCAAAGGGGCCTTTCTCAACCCAACTAGAAGCACATCCGTGCATGGGGCGTTGCCTAAAATTCTAGCATTCAAGGGCAAGTTTCTACAAGCTGCGACGCGATCCCGGATTGGCGGCGGCGAAGTCCTCGATCGTAGAAGACCTCAAGCGCCACGGAGAAGGGTAGCCTCTCAATTGTGTCGCGAGGTCTTTTTATTTGTCGTGTCGCAAAAAGATTCGTTTATATTAACGACGCTTCGCAGCTTTTTCAGAAATATGCTGTTTTTCATTTCGTTCCCCTTAAAGGAGCGAAACAGGTTTCCTGGAAAAAAGTGACATCGTACACACCGCACCGCAGGAGCTGTCCCTAAAAAATTATGCCGTTGGAAAATTTCCAAAAGTTTCCTGCCGATGTCAGCAGTCCTACCCAGGATTGTGTCGAGCGCTCGCGCTTTACCGGCCAATCATGATACGATAGCATCTGAGGGATACCACGAACATGGGTCATAAGCAGAATAACCAATTGTAACTTTTATGCCCAAAAATTCTAAATGCGATTGATGCTCCAAGGCCAGAGGTGTGGTCCCACGCACTCTTAATTTTACACTGCGACTTTGGCCATGATTGGCTAAACACCGACGCTTGAGATGGGGTGAGGAACCCGCGTTAGAGAGGTTTTCGGTATGGGCGGTATGGCTCAGTTACCGGACGCGCGGTTGATTGGACAATTGGGGCGCGCGTTACGGCAACTTATTTTCCGTGCAGTATCGTTGGGCTGGATTTTGCTGTTTCTGGTCACTAGTATACCGTCCGGCATCGATCAGGTCCTTTCGTCCCACACGACCGTGTATTACTTGCTGTTTCCCCGGATTATCCTCGACGACCCGCCGCAACTCGCGAGCCGTCGCCCGCACCGTTAGCCTCACCTAGCATTATTCACCTCACCCTGTCTCTATAGTCATTTCATCATGGGTACTTCTACGAGATCGCACACTGCGGCCGCACGCCGCTCACTAGTTACCATTTTCGACGATGCCGCAGCCAGGCATGCAACCACGCCAGCCACCCCTACGGTTGCGGCTGCGCCGGCTGCCCAGTCGGCGGGGGCATTGTTCCTCGACGCGTTCAGACGTATGGCGAGGGAATCCTTCGACGAGCGGGCCGCCAAGCTCGTCATCAAGAAGGTGTACGACGACAAACATGGGCATTTTCACGGTACGGAGTCGGGCGTCGGCTCCGTCTTCGCCCGTCTGGTCCTGGCGCTACGGGACATTTTCGTCACTGAGGAGGACGCGTTTTCTTCCCTGTTCGACTTGGAGGATGCCACCCTGCCCGTCCGCGCTGAGGCGAACAAGCTGTTATTTTCGACACTGGAGTACATCATCGCTCCGGTGTCGCCCGCGGCGGACTGGATGGAGTCTTCGGCGGAGGCACACCCGTTTGATGGGAAACGGGTGTTGCTGGAGATCGCCAGGATGCTTCTGGATTCCGGCGGACCCTTTCAGGGCACCGCAGACCTTCTGGCCATCAAGGTCACCCAGTTCGACCCGTCGCGGACTATCGCCGCCTTCAACGCCGCTCTCCGGTCCGCTCGACGGAAGAGCACCCTCGACGACAATAGGTCAAGTCCCTGTTCATCAAGTCCCTCGACCCGGTCTTCTATGCCCCGGTTGTCAACCGGCTTTTACTGCACGACCAACGTGCGGCGGAGTCCCTTGCCACCATTCAGCAATGGACCCGTGAGTGCTACGCACAAAACGGGACGGACTCGCACGTCCCGCCTGCTGCGCGCACGTTCTCCGCCCTCACCATGACTGGACAGAGCGACGACGAGGACTTCAAGACCATCTTCAGCGAGCTCCGCGACCAGCTGTTCGACATGAAGAAAGAGATCAAAGCCCTTCACAACCGTATCGACGACACGAATGGCTTCACGACCCGCGACGACAAGAAGAACGCCATCGGACGAGGTGAACATGGTGACGGAGTCCGCTTCGCGGCGAAGCCTCTTCCCGAGCACGGCAACTTCCCGCAATCTTTGCGTGGGAAGTCTTCTGGGAAGGTGGCTTTCCACAAACCCACCGGTACGTTCGTTCCTTTGTGCCGGAACGCGGCATGCTCCGCTACGGCGGAAAAGCATTGGCATCGGGACTGCCCGAACGGCGGGCCACGCGGACATGTTGGCGCACACGGCTTCAGCGTTGCGGACAGCGAGAATGACGTCTTAGCCACGATATTCCAGAACGCCATGGACAACAACGACGCCGATCGTTTCGACGCCGTCTGCTACATTGCAGACGGCAGACCGGAGCTCTACGACACCGTCTCCGCCTTCTCCTTCGCTGTCGCCGAGGAGCAGGTGCCCGACACCATTGATTGACGAGTATCTGGAGTGCCGCCAGCCCGCTGACACCCGCTTCGGGGTTTGCGCGGTTGGTGGTGCTGTGAACATCAACACCTTCAAGGTCCATGACGAGATCCATGCCGACGCTCTGGTCGTACCACCGCCGCCAGCACCGCCCTCGCTCCGCTCCGCAGTCGGTGGTGTCCGACGAGGAGATGTGCCCCGTCAGCGCATTGCACGCGCACGAGCCGCACATGTCCTTCATGGACAAGTTCGCGGTCAACTTGGACCTCACGGGACCGGAGCCGACCCTTGCGATGCACAGCATGGGGACCGTTGCGCCCGTGGACTCGGTTTCGGTGGCAGCAGACGACTCCGAGGATGACGACGAGTGTCTTCCGCCACCACGGCGGGCCTTGGGGTGCGGCAGGCCACCGATGGGTTTTGGGTTCTCCGCCCTCACATCTCTCGCAGTCTGCTTGCTGTTCGTTGTTTGTGCAACTGCCATGCCTTCCCGAGGTCGCTCCACGCAAGCATCATCAGCGGCACCGGAGCACACCGGCGACGAGGTCGGTGGTGCTGGTGTGCTGACGCCCACAGCCGTCCCGCCGGCGCTCTATTGGCGCCCGGAGGGATGGTACCCCAACGAGCATGGCGGTTACCTCGGCACCCTTTGGACGTGGTACCCGGGTCCCTCGCAGCCGCCCGTAGCGGCACCGATTGTTACCGTGCCGCCCTCGCCGGGTGGTGCTCCGCCATCGCCGGTCTACGTGCCACCCGCCTGGGGCGGGGGGACCGGGGATGAACCTTCTTCTTCAATCCAGCACCGGACCCGACTGGTTGCACCCGGTGCAACTGACTACGGCGACATCGGCACATTCTCAATTTTCTCAATTTGCTCTACGCATGATTTACCAAACAGTGGTACCAGCTCTCCTGGGCGTTGTAACAGAGGCACCGGCTCTCCCGGGCACTCTCGACGTGGCTAGAGCTGACGAGATTGGATTAGCCTCCCTCCAGATTGTGATGCTGTTGGTTCAGGTTGCCCCAAGATGGGCTTAATTTAGGGTTTTAAATGTATCTGTATTGTTTCTCTATTCTGCAGTATGCCTCACTGACTGCTAGTTTCAGGAGTTACCCTGCCAAAAATGACAGGTTCTCCTGTAGGATGCTTATTTCCACCGAAGCTGAGTAGGTGTTTGTTTCAGTTCCGTGACCACCTAGTTTGCCAGTCACCACCCTAGGTGGTGTGCTGGAAGTGACGCCCCGACTGTCATTCCTATAGTTAGGGTGTATGACTGTCACCGGTCCCGGAACCCTAGACCCCGAACATATAACGGGAAGACTGAGTATTCTCACCGGTGATCTATTCTGATTATCTGTCTTACCGAATATATACAGTCCAGCTGATATATTCAGCAGCTTGTGAGCGGTATCCTAGCAGCGGTTTTAGAAAGGGACCGCCCTGGCTAAAGCACAGGTCTCCCTCTAGCAGTTTCCAGCTCCTAGCTATTTGTTGTTTCGGAACATTTCTGCTTTTGTCTGTGCTCCGCTCTCTGCCACCTGTAACAGTCACTACGTACAATCACAGGGTGGTGTGCTGGATTCAGTGACCCGCTAGTCATAACTTGTCACATGACTCCCGTTAGCTGTACCCGTACTCGTACAATACTAGGTGTCAGATACCTAGGTCACAGACCGAGATATATTCGTTTATCTTATAATCAGTTTACACTTGTATGAAACTATTCAGTGACACCCGATACAGTAAACACTCATATTTAATGAAACTGCTGAAATCTGTATAGGCAGCCCTGACTGGGAGTCCCGGTCAGGCCCCTATGACAGATCCCTAGGACCAACACTGGACTGTTGACTGATCTGTAGGTTCGTACTGTGACACACGCTGTGTCACAGGTAGGCTAGACTCCGAGACCGTCCGAGACCGTTCCGGGTATATCTAGCTTAGGGTTTATTTATCTTATGCAGTTTATCCACACGAGTACGGGACTTTCTGATATCTAGTGTACTTGGATATTCCGGTAGGTCGTGGCCCCATCCACGTTTTCATTCCACTTGCTATCTTGGCCATGATTGGCTAAGCAGACGCTTGAAGAGGTGGTGCGCACTTGCGCGTTTGGGTGCGACTAGGATTTGGGACATGGCTTTACGGTAGACGTCTTTTTTGCGGCTGCGAGTCATGGGCACCGCGCGTTGCTATTGCTCAGTTTTGGCAATGTCCATCTACGTTATTTTGCCTGCCCTGATCCCGCTGGCTTACGTATTTTGGGCTGGTGCTCCGGACACCTTCGACCACGACGACATTTGCAAGTGCCCCACGCTCGTTTCGCCTCTCCGCACGTTCCGCCGTTACGCCTTTCCTACATTTCCGCCACAATACCCAAACGTGCAGCCGCGCATCATCTTTTCTCTGGCTTTCTACAGTATGGCAGCATCTACACGAGCTCGTAAACGCCTATTGAGGGACTCCGACTTGGACGCCTCAATACGGCTTCTGGATGCAGTTCGGGACACTCCGACCGCTAGCACCCCACCTGTGGTGCCCCCTGCTGCTTCCAGCAACTCCGACACCGCTGTCGCGTTGCGGAAGCACCTGGTCGACCAACATGCCACGGTTGACGCGGTGTACAAGGGGCGGTGGGGCGCTTGCATCGGGCTTGGGCCAAGGGTATCCGCGAGGATATCCTTGG